>JAFBJY010001495.1:0-42279 GCA_016801885.1 Toxotes chatareus
GCATTTCAGACCTCTCATCTACTGAAGCATCTATGAATCTGGCTGATCGTTCAGACCTGACAGAATATGTGACCCTCACTACTTGTGGTAAGCAGAGTTATAGGTAATGGTAATGTTTTGTCTTGAGACAGGTAATATCCAGCCAGGTCTGTGATATAGTTTTAATGTGCTGGACTTATACTTGTGTGTTTGTGATCTTCAGATCTAAGTGTCCTGCAGCAAGGGTGTGAAGGCTCCTCCTCTCCAAGTCTGACAGATACACTGTCAGTCTCAAGCATTTTAAGCAGAGACACTGTCACGGCCGAACGAGGACAGAACCCAAAAGCACAACTCCAATACGTATAATCAAAAAGAAGTATTTATTCAACAAAGTAGCAAATGATAATCGCCCTATCGGGGAAACAAACGCTATGAAACAAAATGTCAAAAGGAACAAAAAATCACTCTATCGAGGAAACACAAAATCACTCTTACGAGGAAAACACAAAATCACTCTTTACGAGGAAAACAATAAACTGAAACAAAAGGCAAGGCAACAAGGCAAACATAAACGAGATCAAAGTACAAAAGAACAACACTAAACCTGACATGAGACTGGATGATAAAGAGACGCTGGTTCACTTGGAAAGGACAAGACGAACTGGCACGGAACAAGGGGCGACGCAGACTATATATACACAACAGGTAGGGGAAACAGGTGGAAACAATTAGGGCGGGGAAAACAATCACAACGGCGGGAAACCAGACAAAGGCAGGAAGTAAAATGAGACAAGACACACAAGGGCAATAATTTCAAAATAAAACAGGAAACCACAAGACAACACAGACACGAGACAAAACATAAGTCATATTTTACGGACCATGACAGTACCCCCCCCTCTAGGGACGGCTCCTGACGGACCAGGCAGGTCAGGGTGCCGTCTGTAGAAGTCTGTGATGAGTTCAGGGTCCACAATAAAACTGGCCGGAACCCATGATCGTTCCTCTGGGCCATAACCCTCCCAGTCCACCAAAAATTGCCTGCCCCGGCCCCTGTTGCGAACAGCCAGGAGAGACTTGACGGCATAGACAGGGTCACCGTCGATCAGCTGGGGGGGGGGTTGGCTGCGGGAACCATGGGACTCTCCTTGACTGGTTTGACTCGGCTGACGTGGAAAGTGGGGTGGACTCTAAGGGACCGGGGCAATCTTAACCTTACAGAGGAAGGACCAATGACTTTAGAGACTGGGAATGGGCCCACAAACCGAGGTGCCAGCTTTCTAGAAACCACATGGAGGGGTAAATCCCGGGTGGAGAGCCAGACCTTCTGGCCCGGTTGATAGGCCGGGGCTGGTCGGCGCCGTCGATCAGCTGCCCTCTTCATGCGTTCCACACTCCTGATGAGGACCTTGCGGGCTGCTGACCAGATGCGCCGGCAGCGCCGGACCATGGCATGAGCGGATGGAACCGTGACCTCCTTCTCTGTGTCGGCGAAGACTGGAGGCTGATAACCATAGACGCACTGGAACGGGGACATGCCGGTGGCTGACGTGGGGAGCGAGTTGTGGGCATATTCCACCCACACAAGATGCTTGCTCCAGGACGCAGGGTTCTGGGACACCAAACAGCGGAGGCATGTCTCCAGCTCCTGGTTCAGGCGCCTGTCTGACCGTTAGCCTCAGGATGGTAGCCGGATGTTAGGCTGACGGTGGCGCCGATGAGTTTGCAGAACTCCTTCCAGAATTGGGAGATGAACTGGGGCCCCCGGTCTGACACAATGTCTTTGGGAAAACCATGTATACGAAAAACATGAGTCATCATAGCTTCTGCCGTCCTCTTTAGCTGACGGCAGCTTAGGTAAGGCAATAAAATGAGTCATCTTGGAGAACCTGTCCACCACCGTGAGCACGGTGGTGTTACCTTCTGAGACCGGGAGCCCCGTGACAAAGTCCAAGGAAATGTCTGACCAAGGACGAGAGGGAACCGGGAGTGGCTGCAATAACCCCATCCGCGCTCTGGAGGTAGTCTTATTATGGGCACAGATGGTACAAGCTTCCACATACTCTCGAACCTCTTGATCCATGGAAGGCCACCAGAACCTCTGCGAGATGACGTGCATGGTCCTTTTGACTCCCGGGTGGCAGGTGAGCAAGGAGGTGTGAGCCCAGTGGATCACCTGTGGACGCATGGCAACCGGAACAAACAGATGATTCTCTGGGCATCCACTAGGTGTCGGGCTCTCACCGATGGCATGCTTCACCTCAGATTCTATTTGCCATGACACCGCTCCCACCACACAGTTCAGTGGTAGGATAGGTTCGGGGTCTTTGGCAGTGGGCTCGGGGTCAAACAATCGGGACAAGGCATCTGGCTTGGCATTTCGGGACCCCGGCCTGTAAGACAAAATAAAGTTAAAACGGTTAAAAAACAGGGCCCATCTGGCTTGGCGTGAGTTCAGTCTTTTAGCTGTGCGGATATACTCAAGGTTTTTGTGGTCTGTCCAAACCACAAACGGATGCTGTGCCCCCTCCAGCCAGTGCCTCCACTCTTCAAGAGCGATTTTGACCGCCAGTAACTCACGGTTCCCCACATCATAGTTTCTCTCAGCCGGTGATAACCGCCGAGATAGGAAGGCACAGGGATGCAGTTTGTTGTCCTTGGCGGACCGCTGAGAGAGACCGCGCCCACTCCTTCATTGGAGGCATCAACCTCCACCACAAACTGTCGGGTGGGATCAGGAACCGTGAGGATGGGGGCAGAGGTGAAGAGAGCCTTGAGCCGCTGGAACGCCTCCTCAGCCTGGGGGGACCACTGGAAGGGTACCTCTGCGGGGCGTGAGCGCATGGAGGGAGCAGCTATGGCGCTGAAGTTTCTAATAAACCGTCTGTAGAAGTTAGCAAATCCCAAGAATTGCTGAACCTTCTTACGGCTATCAGGTGTTGGCCACTGAACCACAGCGCTAACTTTAGCCGGATCCATTTGTACCCTCCCAGGGGCTACAATGAAGCCCAGGAAGGATACAGTATCGGCATGGAACTCACTTTTTTCCGCCTTGACATATAAATGATTCTCCAGCAAGCGCTGAAGAACCTGGCGTACATGGCTGACATGGGTATCAAGGTCAGGGGAGAAGATTAAAATGTCATCAATGTATACAAAAGCAAAGTGACCCAGAAACTCTCTCAATACATCGTTTACCATGCCCTGAAAAACAGCTGGAGCATTGGTCAACCCAAAAGGCATCACCATGTATTCATAATGTCCATGAGGGGTATTAAACCCCGTCTTCCATTCATCCCCCTCCCTAATTCGAACCAGATGATAGGCATTCCTCAGATCAAGCTTAGTAAAAACCTTAGCCTGCTGCAACTGGTCGAAGGCAGACGACATCAGTGGTAGAGGATAGCGATTCTTGACAGTTATGACATTGAGGGGGCCATAGTCTATGCATGGTCTAAGGGACCCATCCTTTTTGCCCATGAAAAAGAAACCTGCCCCAGCCGGGGAGGAGGAAGGACGGATCAACCCTGCCTTCAAGGAAGCCTCAATGTATTCATTCATGGCTTCCCTTTCGGGACCTGAGATGGCATAAACTCTCCCCTTGGGAATGGGAGCACCAGGAATGAGGTCAATAGGGCAATCATAAGGGCGGTGAGGCGGGAGGGAGGTAGCTTTGCTCTTGCTAAAAACCTCCCCTAGGTCATGATAGCAATCAGGTACAGAAGACAGATCAGGATTGTCAGAACATTTAGCCAGGTTTACTGGGATAGACTCACAAACAACATTTTTGCCAACATTGTTACATTTTTTCAAGCAAGTGGTTTGACATTCACCAGACCAGTTCAAAATCCTCCCCGTGCTCCATTCAATACTTGGGTTATGTTTTTTTAACCAGGGGAACCCTAAAATGAGGGGATGTTGGCTGGAGCTGAATATATGAAAGTCCATAAGTTCCTTGTGATCCCCAATCCTGACCTCCAACGGCTCAGTCTTGTGAGTCACCTTGAAAATTGAACTCCCGTCAAGAGCACTAGCCTCCAGAGGCTGAGGGAGCCGTTCTGATTTAAGATGAAGTCTCTTAACCAAGTCCCAGTCCATGAGGCTTTCATCAGCCCCAGAGTCAATGAATCCTCCTAGGGGCAGAGGGGTGTCATTGTGCTTGAGTTCAACCTCAGTGAGAGGACGGAGAGGGAATTCGGGTGAGGAGAGCCGGCTCACCAGGACCCTCTCTTTGACTGGTGAGCCTTTTCTTTTACTGGACACCCAGAAAGAACATGCCCCAATCTCCCGCAGTAGAAACACCTACCCTCCTGTAGTCGCCGTTGGCGCTCCTCCGATGACAGCTTGGTCCTGCCCAGCTGCATGGGTTCCTCCTCCTTCTCAGAGGAGGACTGCTCCCGCTGACCCGCAGGCGACGTTTGGTTGGATCTCTGCCAGCTGGGCCTGGTAGCGACGGTCTGGTTTGGATGGCGGAGGGTAGGTGCTGCCTTAGAGCCTTTATTGCGCTCCTGCAACCGATGATCAGTCCTTATGGCTAGGGAGATTAGGGAGTCGAGATCATCAGGAAGGTCAAGGGGAATTAAAAGATCTTGGATTCGATCAGAAAGCCCCTTGAGGAAAGTGTCAAATAATGCTGAGGCATTCCAGCCACTGTCCGTGGCGAGGGTGCGGAAACGAATGGCATAGTCACAGACAGTGTCCATACCTTGCTTGATGTTACATAGTTCTCTTGCCTTTTCTCTGTCCACCGAGATGGGATGAAACGTCCTCCTGAGGGCCTCCACAAAAGCCCCCCGGGACTGGCAGACTGGTGAGTTGCGAGACCACTCTGCCGTAGCCCATGCCTTAGCCCTCCCGGTGAGATGAGAGAGCATGAACCCCACCTTGGCTCGCTCAGTCGGATATGCTGAAGGCAAGAGTTCAAAATGCAGTTCACAGTCCACTATAAACGAACGACAATCTCCAGACTCACCGGAAAATTTTTCTGGTGGGGCAAGACGTGGAGCCGGAGAAGGTGTCTCCAAAACTGGCGGAGCTTGGGCGGCCGCAGGCGAGGAACTCACTTCCGCGTTTGTGGGGGAAGTTCCACGGATCATTATGGAGAAGGCATGTTGGAGCTGATCAGCAAGCTGGTTCATCTGGGAGGTCACCGACACCTTAAACTCATCTTGACCAGCAACAATGGCTTTCATGCCCTGCTCCAGGGAAGACAATTGGTCCTCCTGCCGGTTAAGGCGGGCGCCCTGGGAGCGAATGGCCGCTGATAAATGATCCGAGTCGGCTGGGTTCATGCTGGCCAGTTCGTTCTGTCACGGCCGAACGAGGACAGAACCCAAAAGCACAACTCCAATACGTATAATCAAAAAGAAGTATTTATTCAACAAAGTAGCAATGATAATCGCCCTATCGGGAAACAAACGCTATGAAACAAAATGTCAAAAGGAACAAAAATCACTCTATCGAGGAAACACAAAATCACTCTAGCGAGGAGAACACAAAATCACTCTTACGAGGAAAACACAAAATCACTCTTTACGAGGAAAACAATAAACTGAAACAAAAGGCAAGGCAACAAGGCAAACATAAACGAGATCAAAGTACAAAAGAACAACACTAAACCTGACATGAGACTGGATGATAAAGAGACGCTGGTTCACTTGGAAAGGACAAGACGAACTGGCACGGAACAAGGGGCGACGCAGACTATATATACACAACAGGTAGGGGAAACAGGTGGAAACAATTAGGGCGGGAAAACAATCACAACGGCGGGGAAACCAGACAAAGGCAGGAAGTAAAATGAGACAAGACACACAAGGGCAATAATTTCAAAATAAAACAGGAAATCACAAGACAACACAGACACGAGACAAAACATAACAAGTCATATTTTACGGACCATGACAGACACAAGTGATTCTGGATGCCAGCCTTTGATGGACAGTGTGCTTGCAAAAATGTAATTGTTTTCCAACTTGTATACAACTAGATTTTAATCATTGTTTATTAGACATAATGCCTAATTCCTTGAGACACCTTTTTTTTTTTTTCAAAGCAACAAAGGCCCTAATCCTTTCTTGAGTGGCGCATGAAGACAAATCCAAAAGCACCTCTTCATCCCAGAGTAGAGTGGAGCTAAAAGGAGGTCCCACATCATCCAGAACATATGATGATCAGCCAATCAGAGATGAATGCATGAATGAATGCACTTCTCACTGATGTTTGAAGCAGAGGTTGCTTCAAGGTTCCTTGAAAAATGGAACAGCAGTTTTAAAGATAAAGTTATCAAGGAGGCAGGAACCTGAAAGAGACGTCTCTCTTAAAACAACAACTGAAAGCTGCCCTGAATGAAGGATCTGACATTGCTGATGAAGCAGGTGCAGGTATCATCAAAATAGTAATGCAGTTATGTGAGTCGTCCAGCAGTCATCAGTTTATTGTGTTTTTATTGATAAAGTTCCTATCCTATCCTATCTATCCCAAAGTACAAACTGACACCCAGGGTGAGACTAAACTCCAAACTGTAGAGACTAGGGTAGAAGCTGCAAAAGTCCTGAGGCAGAAAACAGAGAGACATTTAGGACAGGCTTTTCTCTCTAATCTTCAGCATAAGATACACAAGTTTAGCTACTGAGGAACACAGCTAAGGAGAGGAAGTGTTGAAGTTGGCAATGGCGGGTCCACAGCAGCAGTGCAGCCATCCCTACTACCCTGGAACATTGTGTTCCCCAGAATGCAGGTTTACTTGTGGTTCCTAAAGTCTCAATAGAATGGGAGGCAGAGCCCTCAGATATCAGGCTCCTCTACTGTAGAACCATCTACTAGTTTGGGTCTTGGAGGCTGGCGCCCTCTCCATGTTTAGAGAGGCTTAAAACTTTTTCCTTTTGATGAACATTATAGTCAGAGCCAAGTAAGGCTTTTCCTGAATGGGCCTGTAGTTATGTACTATGGAGGTCTACACTGCTGGAAGACTTCCCATGATGCCACTGATTTCCTCTCCTCCTCTCCCTCTCCATCTGTACACATTCATATCCATTAATGTATGTTACTAACTTGGCTTCTTCTCTCTCCTATGGTGTGCTTTGCTTTCTAGCTCTGCACGGGCTGCCACCTCCAGAGATGCAGAGTCTGGATCTGTGGCTGCAGGCAAACTACTGCATTTCCACATGCAAAGCACTGATGTTGATCTTCAACATAAATGATAAAAAAGACTTGGAGGGCGTCTGTGTTCAACTATATAAGTCCAGACTGCTGAAGCCTCATGTTTTGCTTCTTTTTGAACTTTGGAAGTCCCTTTACAGGACGACATGGACTGTAGATTTGTCTCCATCATTTGAGGAGGATCCAAAGCAACAACCACAAATGATTTCAAAATTTTGCATAAAAGCATGTGGATGTTTTTGAACATTTGAAGTTTAAAGACAAACTTGTAAAAAAATAGGCAGCCTTTCCTTTAACATAGACAAAAATGGAAACCTAAGTTGACAATGAGAGAAAATCTCACAGATACAATCAGCAAATAAACTGAGCATGTGCACAAACCTTTGGGCTGAAGTTCTTGTGTGATTAGACATCATGTCAATTTTAACAAGCACATCACTGAACTGAAACACGGCATCAACAAAAGGTTTGACTTACTGAAAACCTTGGGTGATCCTGGACTTCCCTGTACTTTCCTCTTGTCCTTGTAACAGCAGTAGCTCCTCCCTTCCTTGTCAATAATTGTGCAGAAATATCTGAGTGTGCTTCTTCCCTAATCCTTGGGCAAGTCCTGTCCAGTCCAACTGTTTCTGCTCTATTTGACTTCTGAACTTGTCTCTGGCTGTGTCCACTTGCGCAGCCTGTGACATCAGGCCAACCAGATATTGATACATCAAAGGCATCAAAGGACAAACACACACACACTCCACACTCTCTCTCTCTCTCTCTATTTTCTTACTATAGTTTCCATAAATTCATTCCCTTGCCCTTAACCCTAACCTAACCTTAACCATCATAAGTGAAAGCCTAACACTAGCAAAACACTTAACCCATACTAATGATAGCTAATCTTCTCCAAAATACCAAATGAATTACAACAATAAAGCACTCAAGGACCATTCAGCTGGGTTGGTGAATTCAACTTTCAGAGACAGCAACAGCTAAGAACTGTACACAACTTCCATGTACTAACACACAGCAAATTCTGAAAGTACTAAAATCTGAGTCAGGCAAAAGTGTGAAAGAGTTACATTTCTGGAGTTTATTTTATAGCCCCTGACTACGGTTTATTGGAAGGTGTACACCCAGGCATAGTTGGTGCAGGTTTATTCCCTGGATGTTCAGGATCTGGTTTAACTCACCCCTGGATAGGGGTGACCAGATGTGGGACAAAGACTACGTTTCGCGTGGGACAATGTGGGATACCAATGCATCAAAAAGGTAGAACTTAAGAACTTCTAAAAATAAAACATTTCTATTCTGCTCCAAATAAAGTCTTTCCAGCTCTATCTATCACAGCAACAATTGCGGGTAGGCGGAGCCCACACGAACAATGCACTACAACTTCCGTCCATGTCTCCACGCTGCATGCCCGTTTTGACTTGACTTGCATTGTTTGCTGTTGAGTGGCCAGCCGGCAGCGACCAGCGTCCCAGTTTGATTGACATGATCAAACAGCCGCCCGCCCCTATTTGATAAATGCCAGATTATAAAACAGCATTTCAAAGCTACAGTCTGACTGTATCGATAACAATGGGGACAGCGTCTCAATTTGTGGAAATACGTGACAAATCCCGCACAAAAGCGGGACATCTGATCACCCTACCCTGGAGTTCATAGGCATTTTATCATGTGTTATGAGTAACCTGGCAACGCATATACGATGATTTTAAAGAGTATAATTTCGGCTCAGCAGGCGCCCAGGCGCAGCTGAAAAATCAGTTTTGGCTAGCATGCTAACAGTTGAGCTTATAAACATAACCTTGCTGCTTTTGAACAGCGGTGAGAAGAAGTATTTTAACAGTGTGTAGTTAGGAGAAATTTTTACGTGAAATATTATTCTCAGACATGTGACATTTTCTTCCTTTATATCAAATAACATGTTGATTAAAAAAAGAGTACAACATGGAGGGAAGAAGAAGTACATTAAACAAGAGGGCTTGCTTCTTAGATTTTTGTAACGTGGAGTTGTTATATGGTATAGTCCAGCAAGCGTTTTCAATCACCAAGGACTACAATATGCTGAAATCCAGAGGGAATCCAACAGGGAGTAGAGTGGATGAGGATGTATTTCAGAGATCTCTGTTTTTTGATCTATTATCTGATTGTGAGAAGTGGATGATAAGAATTCAAAGTACAGTATTTAATCAGTTCAAGTAAGCTGTATGTGTTGTCTGCATTCAGACCTCCCATCTACTGAAGCATCTATGAATTTGGCTGATCGTTCAGACCTGACAGAATATGACCCTCACTACTTGTGGTAAGCAAGTTATGAGTAATGGTAATGTTTTGTCTTGGGGCAGGTAATATCCAGCCAGGTATGTGTGATATAGTTTTAATGTACTGGACTTTGAATTTTATTTGCCTTATACTTGTGTGTGTGATCTTCTTCAAGTCTAAGTGTCCTGCAACAAGGAACAGGCTCCTCCTCTCCAAGAATCTGACAGATACACTGTCAGTCTCAACACTAAAAATTGCAAAAGTGTAATTGTTTTTCAACTTTTATACAACTAGATTTTAATCATTTTATTAGACATAATTGCTAAAAATGCAAGTAATATGTAATAGGTATTAGATGAATGTATTTGCTTACAACATGAATCTAGAATGTAGTTGTAAGCTCGTTTATAATGTTTTCTTTTGAGAATGTGGAGCAAATTCTTACTTCAAAACCAGCAGGGATGACTGTGATTAAAGGGTATGAACAGACTGGAAGTTTGAATTTTCACCACCACGGTTACTAGTTAATATTATTGTGGCTCACATGCATGGAACAGAAGGAAAAAATATGTATATAAAAATATTTTAAAAAATAGTAAAGAGATTTTTTTTCTCACTTGCAGTAGAGCTGCGGTTAAACAACAAAGTTCCATACTTTTCAGGATTGTTTCCTTTCCCCATCTTTGAAAGACCATACTCCAAAAAGTGATATGGGTTTAACTCCCTTGTTTGCAAATAAGCAACATACAGTATTTGTTCTTGAGACAGCTTTTTTCTTTCAGGAACACTTCTATAATCTTCAAAGCAACAAAGGCCCTAACCGCTTTCTTGAGTAGGCGCATGAGACTGTACAACTGAAATCCAAAAGCTTGCTTCATCCCAGAAGTGAAGTGGAGCTAAGGACGTCCCACATCATCCAGAACATATGATGATCGTAATCAGAGATTGGCCAGTCATCACTAAACTCGATAGAACAATACTGAAACAATATCATAAACACACCATAATATATATAATGAGTGTGAAAGTACTTTCACTCTGTCCCCAGAGTGGGACAACAACATAGCTTTCTCTTCTGGGCTGCTTCATCTTCTCACTCCACAACCAGCTGGCAGAAAGTGTCCCTAAGATCAGCGTCATGGAAATAACTATCAAAAATATGTGACTGTAGTCTAGGAGCAGTCTACAGTATGTGATTGTGTTTACACATGTTCACTTTGGATTTGTACCATTTTCTTAAATACTTTTGCAGTATTTTCTCTCTTAACATAATATACAGATCAGCTGCAGCAAGTGCATCTGTTAGACGTCCATTTTCTTCCATGAGGAGACAACACAGTTCAAAGACAGTTTCATCACATGGAAAATGGCCACCTGGAGTGCACTCTTCCATACACAGATGCTTCCTCCGTGGAAACGGGCTTCAGTCTGTTGACAGCACTGTACAGCTCTAGAGATGAATGATACATCACAATAGGCCGAGCTGATGCAACATCACCACTTATTCTTGAGGCCGGATTTGGCAAGGTTCCAACGTGTTCACCCACTTCATCAAGTTCTTCCTGCAAAGCTGAGTACAGTAGATAAAGACTATAAATATGTAGAGTAGACTTTACCAAGCAAGTGCTACTAAAACTGAGAGATCAGTTGTTGTACTTACCTTAGGGATCACTTGTCTTGCCAATTTGACAACAATAACAGACAGTTGATCCCATTGGTGCATTGAACAAAACTGAATACTATCAAAAAGGAAATACTGTTGTGACAATTACTACAAAATATCAAACAGAATAAATTAGAGGAGAAGAAGAGTACTTGTGACTGTATTCTTCTTTTACTATGTTAGGTGAGGGAAGCATTTTACCTGGACAAGATTAAGAAACAGGGCAGATAAGACTTTTATCCAAAAATCTCCTGAAATGTCCATCATCACAAGAAAAACTTGAAATAAGTTCATCAGAACTTTATGCACTCTGTTTGGAGGATACCCCTGCAGCTTGATGCAACTGGTTGGTTGTGCTTTCTTCCATAAAACTTTTCTCCTACAAAACTGTCAGTGTGGTTTCTTCATAAAAACATCTGCATTTCTTCTACACAACCATTTTCTGTGCCTCTGTCTTGGCGTATCATCCTCCTGGACATCCTGTTTATGAAACTGTTTTTCCTTAGTAATTTACAACCACTTGCGGATCATTGTTAGGTGGTATATGCCTCCATCCCACAAGACATAGCGGCTGGCCGTCTAGCAACCATTGATGGCGATGCCATAGAGTTTTAGTTTGTTATGGCAACCATCCATGTGCCAAAGTGCGACGGCCTCTGCAGCTGCTGGCGTCTTCTCAAGTGTCGTGCTCTTCTTAATTCCACCCTGGATCCTTCCAGTCTGATGATTGCCTTATGGTATCTTGCAGACAACTAATCCCCTGTTAGACACACGAAGATATAGCCACCGATAACCCTGCATCTGTCCATTGTCATTATCATGTTGGACAAGCCAGGACTTCTTGCAAGTCTGACTGGATTCTTCCTTCTGAATAGACCAAGTCTTTTTACAAGGTCGTTTTAAATCGAACACTTATAATAGTATGATTGTTGTGTGCAAAATTGCCAGAGTATTTCTCTGTTGCTGAAGAAAGTCTGAGAGAATACAGTCTGATTAGATCATCATTTGACATTGTAGTCGCTGGTTGTCTTAAGAGGAAAAAACTGAAACAATTAGGTCTCCATAGCAGGGATGTAATTTAGCGTTGCATCATCCATCAATTAATGACATCACTGTCAATCTGTACAGAAGAGGAAAGAAAAGACATCATTTTCTTTAAAGATCATATTTCACAAAAACAGAGTTTGGATGGAACATGCATTACATAGAATGCCTTTGTCAACTTTGGCTGCCATCCCCATGACAGCCAGACCAAATCAACAGATAACCAAACAACTCACCATCTACATATGTAATATTTGATATTTATATATAATAAATGGCTCCTACAATATATCAGGCCAAAGCACGGTTCCAAAAGACAGACCTGCTAGTAAGCTAATAGCTTTATAATGGATAATCCCAACATAGGTGTGAGTCTCTCTCCCTTTTCTCACTCCTCTCTCACTTTACCTCAACAACATCGGGACACCAACACACTATGTGCAGAGTGCGTTAGCCAATATAATTACGATATGTTTACATTTTTCTGCCAGCCCAACAACTGAACATTGGTGGCACATATTCTGAATCAATGGTGTCCTCCTCTAAGCCTACAATACAGTATTATGCTCCTTACTGTGGATTTCAAACTTAAGAAGAAGCAAAATAAGCGCAACAAACCCTGTGATGCTGTGTACAGTACTCAAATCCACCCAGCATTGCAAGCTAGTAACATGCTGCTACCTAATGAAGTCTCTCTGTTTTAAAGTCGGGGTAACCCACCAAATTAACACACTTATGTCCCATCCTCACCTTTTAGCTTCCATTAAATAGGCTGCTTCTTGATTCCCTCGAGAGCTCTCAAAAGTCACTTATATCAAAACTCGTGTTGAGAGCTTGATCTTGGCTCTCCTGTATCTCCCTGCCTTACAGGTACCCATAGTTCTGAGATTAAAGTCAGAATTCTGAGAAAAAAGTCAAATTCTTACACTGAAAAAATCTCTTTTATTTAAAAAAATTTTTTTTATTAAATCTTTTTATTTAAATTTTTTTTTTGTAAATCTTTTATTTAAATTTTTTTTTATTAAATCTTTTATTTAAAAAATTTTTTAGTGTAGCCCTAATCCTCTTCCATTAGGGTGGTGGGGAGAAAAGATCAAATTGAGATAAAAGTGACAGAAGTAAAACAAAACAAAGAAAAAAGGCGTCTTAATGGATGAAATTTAAAAAATGTGCTGAGAGACAAGACACTTGATTGATTCAAACACTCTCCAGCAGAGTCACGGAAATAATCAGCTGGGGGGTCTGGTGTGATGGAAACCACTGCGATGAGTCAGCAGAAATAGGCGGAGGAGCTCTTTTATTCAGGACAGAGACCAACAGCAGAGGAAAGTAGAGCTCCAAGAGTCATTAGCATCAGAGAACAAGTATCACAAGTATCTACAACTTTACTGTGAATCATCCACTGCTGGAAGTCACAGCTCAGAGTGGAGAAGAGCTGTAATGTGTAATCAGATTCAGAGCTTAAATCAATACACATCTTTTCTCAGCTGTATCCACGATACTGGATGGATGGAAAATCTGCGTTTTTCAGGCGTTCTACTTGTTTGTAACTGACACACATTTACAGTGCCAGACCATGTGTAGTGCATTACACCATCACATTGAAGCTCCACTCTGGCACTGACACACACACATCTAGTATCTGTGGACAGTAATAATGTATAGAAAGCTTTCAGTGTGTGTGCAGAAATCATTTCATTTCCTCACCTGACCAGTTTGACCAACATGAAACAGACCCTGACTTGTCTCAAGGAATCAACCGTCTCCTTCTCAGCTCTGATACCAAACCTGTTCCATCATATTGCTGTGATGAGATTCCCATCTAACTTTCTTGCTTTGCTTCTCTTGCTGCCTGCATGTTATAATGAAAACAGTTTTCTTCCTTCTTCTTCTGAGCCTAAAATACAAATGAGCATTGGGATGAAACAGGTGGAGATGTAAATAAACCTACAAACACAATCCACACCTGTGCCACAAGGTCGAGGGTGGAAACGCTACAGATGGAAACAAAAGTGAGAGTAAAAATACAATAAAGTATAAATATAATAGAAAATGTAACTTGGGGCAGCAGTGTCTCTTCTGTGTGAGGGCAAACATCCAAAAGATAAACTAGAAGGATTTTAGACTGAAAGACATATATATTTTATAATACCATCATATATCAAAAGTGGAAAATATGCACTAATATTATTCACACACCCTACTTTGGAAACCACCTCCAGAGATTACAGGCCTGTGCACTGGCGTCACACATCATGAAGACTGGAGAGACTCATCCTGGGTAGCTCGGCCTATGGTCCCATTTCATTTATGGACCCCCCCTTCCAATTAAGCCTACCAGCCCGTCGGTGGATGGCATCATCTACCTGCTCAGCAGAGTCTACACCCTGGACAAGCCGGCTTGGCTGTGAGAATCATGTTTTTGATTTCTCCAATGCATTTGACACCATCAGGCACGACTTTCATGGGTGTGGCGGCGATGAGGGTGAAATACCCGCTGGTGTCTGGGTTGTGAGACTACCTGACTGGCAGGCTTGCAATGCGTGCTTACAGTGCTGTATGCATCAGGCTTAGGGTGGTCAGCAACACCGGGGCTCCACAGAGACCGTCCTCTCTCCCTTCTTCCTCTCACACCACAGGCTTCAGCTACTGCACGAGGCCTGCCACCTTCCAGAGTTTTTCTGGCGACTCTGCTGTAGTAGGATGTATTTCAGAGGTGAGTGATGAGAGTGAGTACCAGGAGCAGGTTGTGGACAACTTTGTCATATGAGCAAGATAAATCACCTGCAGCTCAATGTGACGAAGACAAAAGCTTCAGGTGGTGAGCATGAGAGGACCGGTTGGCAGTGACCCTGTCGACATTCAAGGGTCAATGTGGACATGGTGGAGGAGCACAGGTACTGGGGTGGTGTACCCTATGAATCACAAAACTGGACTGGTCCAAAGCGATGGACACTGTTTACAGAAAGGGCCAGAGCTATCTCTATTTTCTGAGACGGCTAAGGTCCTTTAACATCTGCGGGAAGATGCTGCAGATGTTCTATGAGTCTGTGGTGTAAAGCCAGTGCCATCCTGTATGCTGTTGTCTGCTGGGGCAGCAACCTGAGGCAAGGAAGGACTCTAACGAACTCCAATAAGATCATCAAGAAAGGCCAGCCATGTTAGTGGGGAGGAACTGGACTCACTGAATACAGTGTTGAGAGGAGAATGTTGTCCAAAGTTAGGACAATATTGGACTCTCCTTCACACCTCCTCTCCAATTATGTGCTGATTCTCAGTCACAGAAGCTCGTTCAGCAACAGACTCATTGTTCCACGCTGCACAACAGGCGACAGAGGGAAATCATTCCTGCCTGTCATAATCAAACTTTATAACTCTGGACTGCTAAGAATCACGGACTCATGTATACTGTGTATACTTCATTTTAAACTATATCAACCCACAAGCCCTCATGTACATATCTGCAAATGCAATAGAATGTCTTATTTTTTCTATTCTTTTATATCATTTTGTATATATTGTTCTGTTTGATTTGGAGTTATTGCAATATTTTACTTGATTTTCATTATACTATACTTTTATTCTTATTTGTTTTCACTTCACTTGTTTATTCTAGAATTTTTTCTCTTTACCACACAACTATGTGCAATTTTTTCCTCTTCATTTTCAACTGGGAGTTATGTAACGTAAGAATTTCCCTCTGAAGATCAATAAAGAATTATTCTGATTCTGATTATGTTTTTTTTTTGCCTCATTGTAAAATCAGGTATAGCCAACAGTAGAATTTGATTAATGACTTTTTGAAAATGTTTACGTGTAGGAGGATAAGCTTAAGAGTGTCCTACGGGTGAATTTAGACCAGACCTGATTGGCAGAGTGAAAAACAAGGGAAGCGCACAGATGACACTGAACCATATAACATGCCGTCATGAAACAGAATCATCCAGCCCTGTGCCTCTGGTGGAAGAGTTCATAACAGATGTAACGCACAGAAACCAATTGGGCTTCCTGCTGGAAGTCAGCAAAGGCAATGACCCTCAGTAACCCTCAACCAGGCGACAAGTAAAACGATAAAGAACAAAACACAAGGAGTAGCATGAAACAAGCGCTGGAGCAGCTTAACACTAGGGACGATCTGGCACAGAGCGAAGGGCGACGAACAAATAGACTAGGGGCGGGAAGAACAGTTAAACACAGGTGAAAACCATAAAGAAGCGGGCAGGTAATCAGGTGGAGAGAAAACAAGCAGAGGGCAGGAGAGTAGATCTAGAACTAAACGGAAAGAGACAGATTTCAAAATAGACAGCAGAGTCAAACATGAAGGCAACCTGAAGCTAGTCATCAGCAAGACCGGGCTTAGGGACTAGACATGACAGTAAAGAAGTAACAGAAGGTACATTAACTTTAGAGCTATTCCTTTAAGATATACTGATGTGGATTTTTCACGCAGGCTGGGTGGCTGAACCCGTCAATGGCCACTTGAAGCAGAAACAGGCCCATCTGAGGGCCCACACCTTCTTCTTAGTCTTTTGTCTTCTGTAGAATTCTAAGTTTTTTCAGATCTTTAGTCAAGTAAATGCACAGAAGTCAATCAGAGGCTGGAGCTCAGAAGTTGAGTCCAGGATGCTTTATTCCTCAATACAGAGTTCAAAAGCATGTGAGCAGTCCTGCAGGAATTCATTCATTCATTCATTCATTGAGAGAACTTCATTGTCATTCCTTCGTCAGGTACATAATAGGAGCGAGATTCGTTGCACCAGCTCAGGAGATACTTGATAGAGGAAAAAAGTTACAGAAAATAAGTTACCATAAAAAATAAGGATAAGAATAACATAAAAAAGACACAAAGTATTTACAAATAACAAAGTAAGTATTTTCAATGAGAAATTGTGCATAGTGGAGAGGTTGAGGATGGTAGAGTATACACATTTATATATACACAGATATAACTATCTTTCCAAATATATACTTTTTAAAACATATATATATATATATATATATATTTATTATATTTATATATACATACAACTATTAAATATTAATATATATATATATATATATATACTCTCTACACATATACATATTATAGTGATTATTATAGTAATTGCGTGTCCATAATTGGGATAAATAAATATACACATGGAAAATATGGTCCCTGAGCAAACTATTGCACATGTAATGTGGCTACTGTACCAGAAAAGGAATTTCAATATGAAAAGAGTGAAAAGAAGTGTGCGTTCAGTCATCCTGTTGGAGGCTACAAGGCATTCAGGAGTCTGATAGCCCTGTGGTATATGAAGGAGTTTAATGGAACCTAGTAGTTCTGCTTCTGATGCGGCAGTACCTCTTTTCAGAGGCCAGAAGAGAAAACAGTCTGTGATGTGGGTGTGAGTTGTCTCTGATGATGGGCCCCAGCAGGCCCGGACAGGCAGCGTTGTGTCAGTGTCCTGGACCGCAGGCAGAAGGTCCCGATGATTTTTCTCCGCTGTCCTCACCACCCTCTGGAAGTTTTCCAGTCTGCAGCTGTGCAGCTGCCCGCTGCTAGAGATACAGTTTTGTGATACACTGTCTATGGTGCTTCTGTAGAAGGTGGTGAGGATGGGAGGAGGTGTGATCTCTTCATCCCTGCGGAGAATTAATGGCAGCTGCTGCTCGTTCACCAGAGCGTGGTGTTGTCAGACAGGTTAGTTTATTTGTTAGGTGTAGACCCAAGAACTTGGTGCACCCTACTGCCTCCCACAGCTGTGTTGTCGATTTGCAGTGGGGAGTGTAGGGTGGTTCTTCCAGAGTCCACAATCATCTCCTTTGTTTGTTTTATCAATGTTGAGGATTAGACTGTTACTTCTGCACCAGTCCACCAGCTGCTCCACCTCCTGTCTATGCGCTCTGTCATCATTGTGTTGGATGAGGCCCACTACCCCGTTGTGTCATCCGCATACTTGATGATGTGGTTGGTGAGTGA
The DNA here is from genome assembly GCA_016801885.1 of Toxotes chatareus. Lineage (NCBI taxonomy): Eukaryota > Metazoa > Chordata > Actinopteri > Toxotidae > Toxotes > Toxotes chatareus. Next base: position 18,069 of record JAFBJY010001495.1, read on the forward strand.
TCTGGAGACACGCAGTCTCGTGGGTCATCAGTGAAGAGCAAAGGCTCAGGGCGCAGCCCTGAAGACCAGTGCTCAGCCTGACTGACCGAGAATCTTCCCACGGACAGACTGGGCCGGTTGGTGAGGAGAGTCGAGCAGCCAATTGCACAGGGTGGTGTTGAATCAGAAGTGTCATCCAGTTTGCTCACCATGTTCTGAGGATGATTATGTTGAATGTTGAAACTGAAGTCCTGAAACAGCATTCTCATGGGTGTTTTCTCCTCCAGATGTTGATAAGCTCAGGTGGAGAACAGAGGAGATGGCGTCCTCTGTTGGCCGGTTGAAATGAGTAAGCAAGCTGACAGGGGAGTCGAGTGGGAGGGAGTTTGGTGACCATGTGCTGCCTGATGAGTCTCTAGAGCACTTCATCATGATGGGGGGGTGAGTGCAAGCGGGGAAATGGGTGATCATTTGAAACGAAACTGCAGGTTTTTTGGTACTGGCTGGTGGCTGTCTTGGGCTTATGATGGCACAGTTCCCTGGTTCAAGAGCTGTTGATGTCTGTCAGAACGGGAGACCCAGCTTGGGTCACACTCCTTGAGCAGCCGACCAGAGCCTCTGTCTAGTCCTGCTGCCTTCAGATGTTGATGTTCTTTGGGACCTGCGGACTGCCACTGCTTGAGCTTCCAGTGCCTGTTCATCTGGGTGAGAACTGCCTTCTGTGCTGATGTGCGTGTTCAGTGCCTCAAACCTGCTGAAGTGTTTGTTCAGTTCATTAGGAAGTCCAGTGTCATCCTTACAGGGCACCTGGGCTTGCTCTGTAATTTGTATTCTTGAGGATACCCTCCATGTTCACAAACATTCCTGGATTTTCTCCGTCCGTGTGCGTGCTTTGCTGCCCTGATGGCTCGGTTGAGGTTGGCTCTGGCTGTTCTGAGAGCCGTCGAGTCTCCAATTTAAAAAGCATCGTTCGTGCTTTCAACATAACACACACCTCTGTGGTCATCCAGGGTTTGTGGTTGTGCCGGAATGTGATGTTCTGATGATACTGGCGTCCTCCATGCTTCTGTGTATGTATCCTGTTACAGTTGTTGCATACTCTCCACATTGATGTGCTGGTCTATTGTGCTGCTCTGGACATGTCCCAGTCTGTGCTTTCAAGCAGTCCTGTAGAAACTTCCATGGCTCTTCTGGCAGACCCTCACCTGCTTTTGACAGGTTTCTCTCTAATCAGCGGGGAGCCTATATGCTGGGGGCAGCCTGTGGAGAGGTGGTTGGAGGAGGCAGTGGGGGTGGGGTACTGCTCTGAATGCCTCTTTGATGTTACTGAGCAGGTCCAGTGTATTTTCCCTCTGGTTTGCAAAATTCACATATTAGTGGAAGTGGGAGAACAGTATTCATGTTGGCCTGATTAAAGTCCCCAACAGCGATGAAAACTCCCTCAGGGTGTATGTTTTGCAAGTTGCTGATGGAGTGATAGAGAATCTCTGACCTCTCTGGTGTGTTAAGCGCTGAGGGGATATAAACAGCTGTGAAATGAACATTGCTAAATTCCGGGGAAGGAAGAGGTAAAGCAGGGCGGCATTTCACAGTCAGAGAAACTCTACATCGAGCAGTGACTGGATATGGCAATGCCGTTGTTGCGCACCATCTGTTGTTGGTATGAATACATACACCACCGCAGCGGGATTTGCCAGTCAGGTCGGCTCCTGTCCAGCCGGAAAACAGTTAGCCCCCTCCATGCTATGACGGCGGCGTCTGGAGCGGATGGTTGGCTGCGTTTCCGTCAGAATAATGGGCGCTACAGTCTCTCACCTCCCTTCTTGTTGTGGTCCAGTTGTAAGTAGTCCGTTTTGGGGGCGTCCTGCAGGTTAGCCTTTAGCTTGGCTGCAGTAGCCCCCCTCGGCGGCCCGGCTTCTGTTTCCTATGGCGCCCGCTTGTGTCTCCCTCCAGCAGTGGCCGGTGTGTATATCGCGGTGGCGGTGTGTGTGGTTGGTCTCGCTGCTACGTGGGCGCTGGTAATCCACGCGTAGCGGTCATTGTTCTTGACGTGGCAGTCCCGTGGTGCGAAGACACTCCGTTGCTGCGGCATCTACACTACCATATTTACTGTACAGTTATAATTCTAGTAACGACTTACGTTCATACGTTAGTCTGTTTATGCATGAGCTGAAGAGTTACGCTGAAAATACGTGAAAAGAGCAGAAAAAATAGGATCACTATCATGACGGAACGGCAGCGCTTTGCTGAGCAAAGGCGCCCGGCATCTTAGGAACGCTGAAACTGAAAATGTACATCATATTTTATATGCTGGGTTACACCTTTTCTCAGGGACATGTCCGGACGTGTATTGACTTTTGCAGAAACACCCCCGGTAAGGTTGAACATTGCAAAGCAGCAGTATTTCTGACAAAGCAGCTGGCAACAATTCTCGATCAGGCTACGTGTGATCACCTGAGGGAGAGAGAAGCTGAGCATGTCCACTCAGCAACAGTGGAGGCTAGCAGCAACCTGCGGCTGATTTGCAGCACTGGGAATGAACCCACGAGCCGCGCACGCCGGTGGAGGATCGGCAGTTTACGCCTGTGCCAGCGGGCGACAAAGGCGGAGGGAAGCGGGTGACCAGGAAGTGGGCCTCGGAGCCAGGAGCAAGAGAGGGTCAAGATGGCCAAAGCACCCTTTTATAGAGTGCCCTCATGTGGTGATAGGCTAACGAGGACCGAGGCAAGCACTGCCAACTCACTGATAACTACAATCAATATTCCTACTCCAACTTTTCCCCAGCTAAGCAGGAAAAGTTTGGTTTGCATTATCAGTAACATAACACAGCTCTGATATGGCTGTAACTGATCAGTAAACAGTGACATAAGGCTGATATTATTAACTGGTCACTCAGTGCATTGGACAAAATTTTCCCACAAAGAAAAGAGTCACCGGGAGAACCACTCTGCCCTGAGGGGACATTCGCTGCGGGGTATGTCCGAGATGCTTGGGACTCCTGGCATCTGGTATGCCTGGAAGCGCTGTCCCCGGAAGACGTGGAGGATCTATTTATCTATTGGACATTGATAGCAGGGATACTACTGATTGGCCTGGGTACTGCCCTGATCTATCGGAGAATTGGAAAAACCGCTGCTGGCAAATCGGCACTACCGCTAAGCGCGGAGATAAAACAGCACCACGGGTTCATGGATACTCGGCTGACAGAATTCCAACAGAAGATGGCTCGGATCGAAGGACTGATCAGTGACATCTCAGCCCGATCTGAGGAGGAATAGAGACGGTGATAACATCGGAAGACAGTCCGAACACCTGTTAAGATCGGTGAAGGGACTGTCTGTCAAGCTTGAGGAGATGTCGAAGCTACTCCATGCATCTGCAGGGGATGATGAGCGCTGATACCAGACTGATTGATTACTGATCTAGATAAATTCAACGCAGATCAATAAAATTGCTTCGTGCATATTGGCTGTATTGTTTCTGTCCCTCGCCCCCCTCCGGCCTAGAAGAATAGCTCTGCAGCTGTGCTCCTATCAAATTCCTATGCAGCTCAGTATCTCCTTCAAGGACAACTGATGAACTGACCTGTAAACATCCTGGCAGTCTAGGTCATACAAATCGCAAACACTTCTCATAGACTGATGCACACACACCCCTCCCTACCCACCCCCCATCTACCGCCTGCCTCCGCACCTTATCTTTTGTAACCCCCCTCCCTATGTGTCCATTAAAAATTCCAGCATGTTTCCACGTGTACTGTGTACAAAAGTCATAATGTATGATGTGACTGTGTGTCAAATGTATGTATTGCAACTTGCAAATTAACTTTCAGGAAAGCGTGTGGTGGTGCAAACATTTTTGCTGCGGCCCGGAGGCTATACTCCTTAACGAAATTTCGCCTGTACTTCTGTGCAAGTGACAATAAAGTTCCTATCCTATCCTATCCTATCCCAAAGTACAAACAAGAGCACAGGAGTGAGACTAAACTCCAAACTGTAGAGACTGAGGTAGAAGCTGCAAAAGTCCTGAGAGCTGAAAACAGAGAGACGTTTTAGAACAGAGCTTTCTCTCTAATCTTCAGCATAGATACACAAGTTTAGCTACTGAAGACACAGCTAAGGAGAGGAGAATGTTAAGAGTTGGCAATGGCCGGGTCACAGCAGCAGTGCAGCCATCCCCTACTACCCTGGAACATTGTGTTCCCAGAATGCAGGTTTACTTGTGGTTCCTAAAGTCTCCAATAGAGAGAATGGGAGGCAGAGCCCTCAGATATCAGGCTCCTCTACTGTGGAACCATCTACTAGTTTGGGTCTTGGAAGCAGACGCCCTCTCCATGTTTAAGAGGAGGCTTAAAACTTTCCCTTTTGATGAACCTTATAGTCAGAGCTGAGTAAGGCTTTCCTGAATGAGCCACTAGTTATGCTGCTATAGGTCTACACTGCTGGAAGACTTCACATGATGCACTGATTTCCTCTCTCCTCCTCTCCCTCTCCATCTGTACACATTCATATCCCATTAATGTATGTTACTAACTTGGCTTCTTCTCTCTCCCATGGTGTTGTGCTTTCTCGTCTCTGCAGTTACTTCCACCTCCAGAGCTGCAGAGTCTGGATCTGTGACTGCAGGCAAACTACTGTTCCACATGCAAAGCACTGGTGGTTGATCTTCAACATAAATGATAAAAAAGACTTGGAGGACGCCTGTTTCAACTATATAAGTCAGACTGCTGAAGCCTAATGTTTGCTTCTTTTGAACTTTGGAAGTCCCTTTTACACAGGACATGGACTGTGGATTTTATGCTCCATCATTTAGGAGGATCCAAAGCAACAACCACAAATTATTTCAATTTACATAAAAGCATGTGAATGTTTTTGAACATTTGAAGTTTAAAAGACAAACTTGAAAAATAGGCACCTTTCCTTTAACACAAACCATAATGCTTTCAACCAAAAAAATGGAAACCTAAGTTGACAATATGAAAAACTCACAGATACAATCAGCATAAATAAACAATACAACAAACACATCCCACTGAACTGAAACACTGACATCAACTAAAAAAGGTTTTGACTTACTGAAAACCTTGGAGGTGATCTGGACTTTCCTGTAGTGTCCTCTTGTCCTTGTAACAGCAGTAGCTCCTCCCTTCCTTGTCAATAATTGTGCAGAAATATCTGAGTGGTTCTTTCTTCCTAAATCATGAGCAAGTCCTGTCCAGTCCAACTGTTTCTGCTCCTGTTTGACTTCTGAACTTGTCTCTGGCTGTGTGTCCACTTACTGCAGCCTGTGACATCAGGCTGTAGAATGTTGATACATCAAAGGCATCAAAGGACAAACACACACACACACTTGTCTTACTATAGTTGTGAGGACACATGTTGCCATAATGCATTCCCTTGCCCCTTAACCTAACCTAACCTTAACCATCATAACTGAAAGCCTAACACTAACCAAAACATAACCCATACTAATGATATTCAATCTTCTCAAAAATACCAAATGAATTACAACAATAAGCACTAAGGACCATTCAGCTGGGTTGGTGAATTCAGCACCAAGGACATCAGCAGCTGAACTGTACACAACTACATGTACTAACACACAGCAAATTCACAAAGTACTAAAATCTGGAGTCAGGCAAAAAGTGTGAAAGAGTTACATTTCTGGAGTTTATTTTATAACCCTGACTACAGTTTGTGTTAAGGTGTACACCCAGGCATAGTTGAATTTTGGAGTTTATTCCCTGGTGTTCAGGATCTGGTTTTAACTCTGCCCCTGGATAGGGTGACCAGATGTGGGACAAAGACTACGCTTGCGTGGGGACAATGTGGGATACCAATGCATCAAGGTAGAACTTATAAAAAAAATAAACATTTCTATTCTGCTCCATCAAAAGTCTTTCAGCTCTATCACAGCAACAATTGCAGGTAGGCCGGGCCCACACAGACAATGCACTTTCAGCTTCCGTCCATGTCTCACGCTGCATGCCGTTTTGACTTGACTTGCATTGTTTGTTGTTGGTGAGCGCGCCCGGCCGCGACCCGCGTCCCAGTTTGATTGACATGATCAAACAGCCCGCCCCGCCCCCTATTTGATAAATGCCAATTATAAAACACGCATTTCAAAACTGGAGTCTGACTGTCAATAACAATGCGGGACAGCGTCTCAATTTGTGGAAATGCGTGACCGTCCCGCACAAAGCGGGACATCTGGTCACCCTACCCCTGGAGTTCATGAAGCATTTTATCATCGCGGTATGAGTAGCACAAGGCAACCGCATGTCGGTGTTTTAAGAGTATAATTTCCGGCTCAACGGCGCAGACGCAGCTGAAAAGTCAGTTTTGGCTAGCATGCTAACAGTTGAGCTTATAAACTGTAGCCTTGCTGTTTTGAACAGCGGTGAGAAAGGCGTATTTTAACAGTGTGTAGTTGGGAGAAATTTTTACGTGAAAATGTTATTCTCAGACATATGACATTTTCTTCCTTTATGTCAAGCCAACATGTTGATTAAAGTACAACATGGAGGGAAGAAGAAGTACATTAAACTCAGAGGCTTGCTTCTTAGATTTTGTAACGTGGAGTTGTTATGGTATAGTCCAGCAGACGTTTTTCATCACCAGAGACTACAATGCTGAAAGTCAGAGATCAACAGGGAGTAGAGGTGGATGAGGATGTGTTTCAGAGATCTCTGTTTTTTGATCTATTATCTGATTGTGAGAAGTGGATGATAAGAATTCCAAAGTACAGTATTTAATCAGTTCATATTAAGCTGTATGTGTTGTCTGCATTTCAGACCTCCCATCTACTGAAGCATCTATGAACCTGGCTGATCGTTCAGACCTGACAGAATATGTGACCCTCACTACTTGTGGTAAGCAGAGTTATAGGTAATGGTAATGTTTTGTCTTGAGACAGGTAATATCCAGCCAGGTATGTGATATAGTTTTAATGTACTGGACTTTAGATTTTATTTGCCTTATACTTGTGTGTGTGTGATCTTCAGATCTAAGTGTCCTGCAGCAAGGGTGTGAAGGCTCCTCCTCTCCAAGTCTGACAGATACACTGTCAGTCTCAAGCACTTTAAAAATTGCAAAAATTGTAATTGTTTTCCAACTTTTATACAACTAGATTTTAATCATTGTTTATTAGACATAATTGCTAAAAAAAAATGCAAGTAATATGTAATAGGTATTAGATGAATGTATTTGCTTACAACATAGATCTAAGTGTAGTTGTAAATACGTTTATAATGTTTTCTTTTTGAGAATGTGGAGCAAATTCTTACTTCAAAACCAGCAGGGATGACTGTGATTAAAGGGTATGAACAGACTGGAAGTTTGAAATTTTCCACCACACGGTTACTGGTTAATATTATTGTCGCTCACATGCATGGAACAGAAGGAAAAATATGTATATAAAAAATATTTTAAAAAATAGTAAGAGATTTTTTTCTCACTTGCAGTAGAGCTGCAGTTAAGCAACAAAAGAGTTCCATGCCCTCGGGATTGTTTCACTTTCCCCATCTTTGAAAGACCCATACTCCAAAAAGTGATATGTAGGTTTAACTCCCTTGTTTGCAAATAAGCAACATACAGTATTTGTTCTTGAGACAGCTTTTTTTCTTTCAGGAACACTTCTATGATATTCAAAGCAACAAAGGCCCTAACCCTTTCTTGAGTGGCGCATGAAGACTGTGCAACTGAAATCCAAAAGCACCGCTTCATCCCAGAGTAGAGTGGAGCTAAAAGGACGTCCCACATCATCCAGAACATATGATGATCAGCCAATCAGAGATTGGCTGATCATCATAAAACCATTAGAACAATGCACAGAGCAATATCATAAACACACTACTTAATATATATAATGAGTGTGAAAGTACTTTTCACTCTGTCCCCAGAGTGGGACAGCAACATGGCTTTCTCTTCTGGAGCTGCTTCATCTTCTCACTCCACAACCAGCTGGCAGAAAGTGTCCCACAAAGATCAGCGTCATGGAAATAACTATCAAAATATGTGACTGTAGTCTAGGAGCAGTCTACAGTATGTGATTGTGTTTACACATGTTCACTTTGGATTTGTACCATTTCTTAAATACTTTGCAGTATTTTCTCTCTTAACATAATATACAGATCAGCTGCAGCAAGTGCATCTGTTGGAGCATCCCATTCATTTTCTTCCATGAGGAGACAACACAGTTCAAAGACAGTTTCATCACATGGAAAATGGCCTTTTGGAGTGCACTCTTCCATACACACAGATACTTCCTCCGTGGAAACAGGCTTCAGTCTGTTGACAGCACTGTGCAGCTCTGGGAATGAATACATCACAATAGGCCGAGCTGATGCAACATCACCACTTGTTCTTGGTCGGATTTTGTGTGAGTTCCACGTGTTCACCACTTCATCAAGTTCTTCCTGCAAAGAAAGCAGTACAGTAGATAAAGACTATAAATATGTGAAATAGACTTTTACCAAGCAAGTGCTGCTAAAACTGAGGATCAGTTTGTTGTGCTGCCTTTAGGGATCACTTTGTCTTGCCAATTTGACAACAATAACATGAACAGTTGATCCCATTGGTGCATTGAACAAAACTGAATACTATCAAAAAGGAAATACTGTTGTGACGAGTACTACAAAATATCAAACAGAATAAATTAGAGGAGAGAAGAAGAGTACTTGTGACTGTATTCTTTTTTTACTATGTTGGGTGAGGAAGCATTTTACCTGGACAAGATTAAGGAAACAGAATTGGATAAGACTTTTATCCAAAAAATCTCCTGTGAAATGTCCATCATCCTGAAAAGCTTGAAATAAGTTCATCCAGAACTGTGCACTCTGTTTGCGGAGGATACCCCACCACGCCTCGATGCGCTGGTTGGTTGTGCTTCTTCCATAAAGGAAACTTTTCTCCCTGCAAAACTGTCAGTGTGGTTTCTTCAAAAAACATCTGCATTTCTTCTACACAACCATTTTCTGTGCCTCTGTCTGCGCCAGTATCCTCTCTGGACATCCACCAATACATGAAACTGTTTTCATGAAGTAATTTGCAACCACTTTTGGATCATTGTTCGTGGTATATGCCTCCATCCACAAGACATAGCGGCTAAAACCGTCTATACAACCATTGATGGCGATGCCATAGAGTTTTAGTTTGTTGTAGCCATCCATGTGCCAAAGTGCATTTGGCCCTCTGCAGCTGTACTGACGTCTTCTCAAGTGTCGTGCTCTTCTTAATTCCACACCCTGTGGATCAACCAGTCTGATGATTTGCCTTATGGTATCTTGCGAGACAACTAATCCCTGTTGAACTGCACGAAGATGTAGCCACCGATAACCCTGCATCTGTCCATTTGTCATTATCTCATGTTGGACAAAAGCCAGGACTTCTTGCAAGTCTGACTGGTTCTTCCTTCTGAATAGACCAAGTCTTTTACAAATTCGTTTTAAAGTACGAACACTTATAATAGTATGATTGTTGTGTGCCAAAATTGCAAGTATTTCTCTGTTGCTGAAAGAAAGTCTGAAGTACAGTCTGATTAAGTCATCCACATTTGACATTGTAGTCACTGGTTGTCTTAAGAGGAAAAACTGAAGAGAGCAATTCGGTCTCCATAGCAAGGGATGTAATTTGCCAGCGTTGCATCATCCATCAGTGCAATGACATCACTGTCAATCTGTACAGAAGAGGAAAGAAAAGACATCATTTTCTTTAAAGATCATATTTCACAAAAAACAGAGTTTGGATGGAACATGCATTACATGAATGCCCTTTGTCAACTTTGGCTGCCATCCCCATGACAGCCAGACCAAACCAACAGATAACCAAACAACTCACCATCACTACATATGTAATATTTGATGTTTATATATGATAATAATGGCTCCTACAATATATCAGGCCAAGAAACGGTTCAAAAGACAGACCTGCTAGTAAGCTAATAGCTTTATAATGGATAATCAACATAGGTGTGAGTCTCTCTCCCTCTTTTCTCACTCCCTCTCTCTTTACCTCAGCATCGGGACACCAACACACTATGTGCAGAACGATTAACGTTCGCCAATATAATTACACGATATGTTTACATTTTTCTGCCAGCCCAGCAACTGAACATTGGTGGCACATATTCTGAATCAATGGTGTCCTCCTGCGCCTACAATACAGTATTATGCTCCTTACTGTAGTTCAAACTTAAGAGAAGCAAAATAAAACGCAACAAACCCTGTGATGCTGTGTACAGTACTCCGTCCACCCAGCATTGCAAGCTAGCCAACATGCTGCTACCTAATGAAGTCTCTCTGTTTTAAGTGTCGGGTAACCCACCAAATTAACACATATGTCCCCGTCACTCACCTTTTGCTTCCATTAAGCCGACTGCTTCTTCTGGAACCCCTCGAGCTCTCAAAAAGTCACTTATATCCGACGTGTTGAGGGAAACGTCTTGGCTCTCCTCCTGTATCTCTCCCTGCCTTACAGGTACCCATAGTTCTGAGATTAAAGTCAGAATTCTGAGAAAAAAGTCAGAATTCTTACACCCCCGAAAAAAATCTTTTTTATTTAAAAAAATTTTTTTTATTAAATCTTTTTTATTTAAATTTTTTTTTTTATTAAATCTTTTTTATTTAAATTTTTTTTTTTTATTAAATCTTTTTTATTTAAAAAAAATTTTTTTAGTGGCCCTAATCCTCTTCCGTAGGGTGAGTGAGGGAGAAAGATCAAGTGAGATAAAAGTGACAGAAGTAAAACAAAACAAAAGAGAAAAAAAAGACGTCATAATGGACAGAAATTTAAAAAATGTGCTGAGAGACAAAAGACTAAAACGTTGATTCAAACACTCTCAGCAGAGTCACAGGTAATCAGCTGGGGTCTGGTGTGATGGAAACCACTGCGATGGAGTCAGCAGAAATAGGCGGAGGAGCTCTTTATTCAGGACAGAGACCAACAGCAGAGGAAAGTAGAGCTCCAAGAGTCATTAGCATCAGAGAACAAGTATCACAGAGTATCTGCAACTTTACTGTGAATCATCCACTGCTGGAAGTCACAGCTCAGAGTGGAGAGAGAGCTGTGTAATGTGCTGTCAGATTCAGAGCTTAAATCAATACACATCTTTTCTCAGCTGTATCCTGATACTGGATGGATGGAAAATCACGTTTGCACTTTCAGACGTTCTACTTGTTTTGTAACTGACACACATTTACAGTGTGAACCATGTGTGAGTGCATTACACCATCACATTGAAGCTCCACTCTGGCACTGACACACACACATCTGGTATCATGTGGACAGTAATAATGTATGAAAGCTTTCAGTGTGTGTGCAGAAATCATTTCCATTTCCTCCACCTGACCAGTTTGACCAACATGAAACAGACCTGACTTGTCTCTGAGAATCAGCCGTCTCACTTCTCTGACTCTGACACCAAACTATATTTCCCATCATATTGCTGTGATGGGATTCCATCTAACCTTTGCTTTGCTTCTCTTGCTGCCTGCATGTTATAATGAAAACAGTTTTCTTCCTTCTTCTTCTGAGCCTAAAATACAAATGAGCAGTGGGATGGAAACAGGTGGAGAATGTAAATAAACTCTACAAAACACAATCCACCTGTGCCACAAGGTCTCGAGGGTGGAAACTTCACAGATGGAAACAAAAGTGAGAACAAAAATACAATAAAGTATAAATATAATAGAAAATGTAACTTGGGGCAGCAGTGTCTCTTCTGTGTGAGGGCAAACATCCAAAAGATAAACTAGAAGGATTTTAGACTGAAAAGACATATATATTTTTATAATACCATCATATATCAAAAGTGGAAAATATGCACTAATATTATTCACACACCCTAGCGACCTCAGAGATTACAGGCCTGTTGCACTGACGTCACACATCATGAAGACTCTGGAGAGACTCATCCTGGAGCAGCTCCGCCTATGGTCCAACCATTTATGGACCCCTTCAATTCCGCCTACCAGCCCTGTCTCGGAGTGGATGACGCCATCATCTACCTGCTCAACAGAGTCTACACCCACCTGGACAAGCCGGGCGAGCGCCAGTGAGAATCATGTTTTTGATTTCTCCAGTGCATTTGACACCATCAGGCCGACTCTGCTGGGTGAGAAGCTGACGGCGATGAGGGTAGATACCCCGCTGGTGTCCTGGGTTGTGGACTACCTGACTGGCAGACCACAGTACGTGCGCTTGCAGTGCTGTACGTCAGACAGGGTGGTCAGCAACACCGGGGCTCCACAGGGACCGCCTCTCTCCTTTCTCTTCACTCTCTACACCACAGACTTCAGCTACTGCACAGAGACCTGCCACCTTCAGAAGTTTTCTGACGACTCTGCTGTAGTAGGATGTATTTCAGGTGGTGATGAGAGTGAGTACAGGACGGTTGTGGACAACTTTGTCACATGGAGCAAGAGAAACCACCTGCAGCTCAATGTGATGAAGACAAAAGAACTGGTGGTGAACTTGAGGAGGACCAAGGCTACAGCGACACCATGGTGGAGGAGTACAGGTACTTGGGGGTGTACCTAGATCACAAACTGGACTGGTCCAAAAACGTGGACACTGTTTACAGAAAGGGCCAGAGCCATCTCTATTTTCTGAGACGGCTAAGGTCCTTTAACATCTGCCGGAAGATGCTGCGGATGTTCTATGAGTCTGTGGTGGCCAGTGCCATCCTGTACGCTGTTGTCTGCTGGGGCAGCAACCTGAGGGTGAAGGACTCTAACAGACTCAATAAGATCATCAGAAAGGCCAGCCATGTTGTGGGAGAGAAGAATGTTGTCCAAAGTTAGGACAATATTGACTCTCCTTCACACCCTGTCCACCATGTGCTGATCAGTCACAGAAGCTCGTTCAGCAACAGACTCATTGTTCCACGCTGCACAACAGAGCTTACACAGGAAATCATTCCTGCCTGTCGCAATCAAACTTTATAACTCTGGACTGTAAGAATCACGGACTCATGTATACTGTGTATACTTCATTTTAAACTATCAACCACAAACCTCATGTACATATCTGCAAATATTAAAATATTAAGATGTCTTATTTTTTCTATTCTTTTATATCATTTGTATATATTGTTCTGTTTGATTTTGGAGTTATTGCAATATTTTTACTTGATTTTCATTATACTATACTTTTATTCTTATTTGTTTTTCACTTCACTTGTTTATTCTAGAATTTTTTCTCTTACCACACAACTATGTGCAATTTTCCTCTTCATTTTCAACTGGGAGTTATGTAACAGTAAGAATTTCCCTACGGGGGATCAATAAAGTTATTCTGATTCTGATTATGTTTTTTTTTTTTTGCCTCATTGTAAAAATCAGGTATAGCCAACAGTAGAATTTGATTAATGACTTTTTGAAAATGTTTACGTGTAGGAGGATAAGCAAGAGTGTCTACGGGTGAATTTAGACCAGACCTGATTGGCAAGTGAAAAACAAAGGGAAAACGCACAGGATGACACTGAACCATATAACATACCGTCACATGAAGCAGAATCATCCAGCCCTGTGCCTCTGGTGGAAGAGTTCATAACAGATGCAACGCATGAAACCAATTTAGGCTTCCCTGCTGGAAGTCAGCAAAGGCAATGACCCTCAATGCTCCTCAACAGACGACAAGAGGCAAAACCGTAAAAGAACAAAAACACAAGGAGTAACGCAAGGAAACAAACGCTGGAACGCTTAACACTAGGGACGATCTGGCACAGACGAAGGGGCAGGCAAGACTTAAATAGACTAGGGGGGCGGGAAGAACAGTTAAACACAGGTGAAAACCATAAAGGCGGGGCAGGTAATCAGAATTGGAGGGAAAACACCAGAGGGCAGGAAGTGAATCTAGAACTAAACAGGCAGAGACAGATTTCAAAATAAGACATGAGTCAAACATGAAAGGCAACACAAGGAAATAGTCATCAGACCGGGCTTAGGGACTAGACATGACAGTAAAGAAGTAACAGAAGGTACATTAACTTTAGAGCTATTCCTTTTAAGATATACTGATGTGGATTTTTCTGCAGGCTGGGTGGCTGAACCCCGTCAATGGCCACTTGAAGCAGAGCTCAGGCCCATCTGAGGCCCCACACCTTCTTCTTGTAGTCTTTTGTCTTCTGTAGAATTCTAAGTTTTTCAGATCTTTAGTCAAAGTAAATGCACAGAGTCAATCAGAGGCTGGAGCTCAGAGAAGTTGAGTCCAGGATGCTTTATTCCTCAATACAGAGTTCAAAAGCATGAGCAGTCCTGCAGGAATTCATTCATTCATTCATTCATTCAGAGAACTTTATTGTCATTCCTTCTACGTCAGGTACATATTAGGAACGAGATTTCGTTGCACCAGCTCAGGAGATCGCAGTAGAGAAAAAAGTTACAGAAAAATAAGTTACCATAAAAATAAGGATAAGAATAACATAAAAAAAGACACAAAGTATTTACAAATAACAAAGTAAGTATTTTCAGCGAAATTGTGCATAGTGGAGGTTGAGGATGGTAAGGGTATACACATTTATATATACACAGATATATCTATATCTTTCCAAATATATACTTTTTTAAAACATATATATATATATATATATATATATTTATTATATTTATATATACATACAGCTATTAAATATTAATATATATATATATATATATATATATATACACACATATACATATTATAGTGATTATTATAGTAATTGCACGTGTCCATGGTGGGATAAATAAATATACATAGGAAAATATGGTCCCTGAGCAAACTATTGCACATGTAATGTGGCTACTGTACCAGAAGAAAAAGGAATTTCAATATGAAAAAGTGAAAAAGTGTGGGTCAGTGTCCTGTTGGAAGGCTACAGAGCATTCAGGAGTCTGATAGCCTGTGGTATGAAGGAGTTGTGGAACCTAGTAGTTCTGCTTCTGATGCCGCGGTACCTCTTTTCAGAGGCCAGAAGAGAAAACAGTCTGTGATGTGGGTGTGAGTTGTCTCTGATGATGTTGTGAGCCCGAGACAGGCAGCGTTTGTGTCCAGTGTCCTGGACCGCAGGCAGAGAGGTCCCGATGATTTTCTCCGCTGTCCTCACCACCCTCTGGAGGTTTTTCCAGTCTGCAGCTGTGCAGCTGCCGCACCACACAGAGATACAGTTTGTGAGTACACTGTCTATGGTGCTTCTGTAGAAGGTGGTGAGGATGGGAGGGGGGAGGTGTGATCTCTTCATCCTGCGGAGGAAGTGTAAACGCTGCTGTGCTCGTTTCACCAGAGACGTGGTGTTGTCAGACCAGGTTAGTTTATTTGTTAGGTGTAGACCCAAGAACTTGGTGCACCCTACCACCTCCACAGCTGTGTTGTCGATTTGCAGTGGGGAGTGGCAGGGCTGGTTCTTCCGGAAGTCCACAATCATCTCCTTTGTTTTATCAATGTTGAGGATTAGACTGTTACTTCTGCACCAGTCCACCAGCTGCTCCACCTCCTGTCTGTACGCTCTGTCATCATTGTTTCGGATGAGGCCCACTACCGTTGTGTCATCCGCATACTTGATGATGTGGTTGGTAGTGAATCTGGAGACGCAGTCGTGGGTCATCAGAGTGAAGAGCAAAGGGCTCAGGACGCAGCCCTGAGGGGAGCCAGTGCTCAGCCTGATGACCGAGGAGGTGTTCTTCCCCACCCGGACAGACTGGGGTCGGTTGGTGAGGAAGTCGAGCAGCCAGTTGCACAGGGTGGTGTTGAATCCAAGTGTCATCAGTTTGCTCACCATGTTCTGAGGGATGATTGTGTTGAATGTTGAGCTGAAGTCCACAAACAGCATTCTCACATGGGTGTTTTTCTCCTCCAGATGTTGATAGCTCAGGTGGAGAACAGAGGAGATGGCGTCCTCTGTTGAGCGGTTAGAGCGGTAAGCAAACTGACAGGGGTCGAAATTGGGAGGGAGTTTGGTGACCATGTGCTGCCTGATGAGTCTCTCGAAGCACTTCATCATGATGGGGGTGAGTGCAACGGGGCGGTAGTCATTTAAACAGGAAACTGCAGGTTTTTTTGGTACTGGCACAATTGTGGCTGTCTTGAAGCATGATGGCACAGTTCCCTGGTTCAAAGAGCTGTTGAAGATGTCTGTCAGAACCGGGGCCAGCTGGTCTGCACACTCCTTGAGCAGCCGACCAGGTATATTGTCTGGTCCTGCTGCCTTCCGGTGTTGATGTTCTTTAAGGACCTGCGGACTGCCACTGCTTCGAGCTTCAGTGCCTGTTCATCTGGGTGGGGCTCTGCCTTCTGTGCTGGTGTCGTGTTCAGTGCCTCAAACCTGCTGAAGTGTTTGTTCAGTTCATTTAGGAAGTCAGTGTCATCCTTACAGGGCACCTGGGCTGCTCTGTAATTTGTGATGGCCCGGATACCCTTCCACATGTTCCTGGAAACATTCCTGGATTTTCCGTCCGTGTGCGTGCTTTGCTGCCCTGATGGCTCGGGTTGAGGTTGGCTCTGGCTGTTCTGAGAGCCGTCGAGTCTCCAGATTTAAAAGCATCGTTACGTGCTTTCAACATAACACACACCTCTGTGGTCATCCAGGGTTTGTGGTTGGCCCGGGTTGTGATGTTCCTGATGATACTGACGTCCTCCATGCACTTCTGTATGTATCCTGTTACAGTTGTTGCATACTCCTCCACATTGATGTGCTGGTCTATTGTTGCTGCTGCTCTGAACATGTCCCAGTCTGTGCTTTCAAAGCAGTCCTGTAGAGCTTCCATGGCTCCTTCTGGCCAGACCCTCACCTGCTTCACCGACGGTTTCTCTCTAATCAGCAGGGGCCTATATGCTGGAATAAGCCTGACGGAGAGGTGGTTGGAGGAGCCGAGGTGGGGTGGGGTACTGCTCTGAATGCCTCTTTGATGTTACTGTAGGCAAGGTCCAGTGTATTTTTCCCTCTGGTTGCAAAATTCACATATTGGTGGAAATTAGGGAGAACAGTATTCATGTTGGCCTGATTAAAGTCCCCAGCAACGATGAAAACTCCCTCAGGGTGTGTGTTTTGCAAGTTGCTGATGGAGTGATAGAGAATGTTTAGAGCCTCTCTGGTGTTAGCGCTGGGGGGGATATAAACAGCTGTGAGGTAGACATTGCTAAATTCCCGGGGAAGGTAAAACGGACGGCATTTCACAGTCAGAAACTCTACATCCTGAGAGCAGTGACTGGATATGGCAGTACCGTTGTTGCACCATCTGTTGTTGGTATAGATACATACACCACCACCGCGGGATTTGCCAGTCAGGTCACGGCTCCTGTCCAGCCGGAAAACAGTTAGCCCCTCCATGCTAACGGCCGCGTCTGGAACGGATGGTTGTAACCACGTTTCCGTCAGAATAATGGCGCTACAGTCTCTCACCTCCCTTCTTGTTGTGAGGTCCAGTTGTAAGTAGTCCAGTTTTGTTTCGAGGAGCGCCCTGCACGGGTTAGCCTTTAGCTTGGCTGTTAGCCCCCCTCGTTAGCCCCCTTCTGTTTCCTATAGCGCCGCTTGTGTCTCCTCCAGCAGTGGCCGGTGTGTCTCCTCCAGCAGTGGCCGGTGTGTGTGGTTGGTCTCGCTGCTGCGTGAGGCTGGCTGGCGCCGCCAGAAGCGGTCCGTGGTTGCGACGTAGCAGTCCGTAGTTGCGAAGACACTCCGTTGCTGCGGCATCTACACTACCATATTTACTGTACAGTTGTAATTCTAGTAACGACTTACGTTCATACGTTAGTCTGTTTGTCGCAGGCTGAAGGTTACGCTGAAAATACGTGAGAAAGAGCAGAAAAATAGGATCACTATCGCGAGCCGGTACAGCCGCTGCTGAGCAGAGCGCCGGCATCTTAGGAACAACTGAAACTTCAAAAATGTACATCATATTTTATATGCTGGGTTACACCTTTTCTCAGGGACATGTCCGGACGTGTATTGACATATTTGGGCATGTCCCTTCCCATTTCTGTAATTAATATTAGCCAGTGTTTATCAGTATCAACCACTTCCTCACCAAATCTTATTTTCAGGTACTTGAGTTACAATGGTGTCTTTTTTCCTTGGGCTCCTCCTGTCCGATGTACCTTGGGCATAAGTTATCTAATGGTGTCAGGAAGTTTCATTATTTATTTTTTTAAAAACTGTCCAAGCCAACCTTATCTCAGTTTTACTCCTACAAGCTTTAATAATGGCTCCCTCAAGGTTCAGCAGTGCTAGACAAAGAGTGATACACAAAACAGCAGGTGTTTGTCTAGACAGAAAGTGATAAACAAAACAGCTAGTGTCTATCAGGTAAACACCCTGCGGAAATCTCCGTAAATGCCCATATTTGGAGTGCACACAGTGAAACAAAGTATAGATAGGTATAGCATAAGCACGTATTTACAAAACACTCAAGACCCTGTCACCACAATATGTTATAGATTAGCAGCTTTCAAATGTGGTGATTAGCTTTGTTTATTTAGAATACCATCTTACAAGCCATTATTGTGGATTCACATGTTACAAAATTATTACAGATTTTTTAAAATTATTAGAAAATAATTATTCTTTCTTTTTATTTTGTTGTTTGTAGTGTGCAGTTGAACAATGGGTTGGACAATCACAAAAATGTACTTATGTGTTTTTTTTGTTTATTTTTGAAAACAATTTAAACTTGCAAAAGTTTTTATTTTATTTAGAGTGCTTTATGAAACAATTTGTTAATTTTTTTTCTTGTTTGCAGAATACCAGCAGTGCCTCCACTACATCATCAAAAAAGAATGCTGAAAGACACCACATCTTCACTCATAAGTTGCCCGATGAGTCATGTTTTTTTTTATTTCACGCACTGATTGGACTAAATTCTAATAAAAACAAAAAAGACAATTCAAAACTTTACACTGGACTAATATTATTGCAAAAGGAATACGAAGTGTGCACCCTTTCTGCTCTTTTGCATTCAGGCAACACAGTGTCAAAACAATAGGATCTAAGAAAAACTGCCCTGTGTTTACCTGCTCTGGAACATGCCTTTTCAAGGAGTGTGGTGTCCAGGTGGACGTCAAAGTGGAGAGTGAATCCTCTCTCAGGGCTCAGGTCTTTTTCAAGGGGGAAATGGTGCAGCACAGATCAGACATGCTCAAGAGAAGGACAATTACAGCAGATGACAGAATGAAAATTACTGAGAAACTAAGATCAAACCTTCCAAGGCGCCTTCATCCAGAGAGCTTAATGAAGTTGGAGGAGGATGTTTTACATCTAGATGCAGGGATGAGGTGCCAACCCCAGGAGTTTTGAAAACCATCAGCTGTTCTGAAAGGGAAAAAAAAGAGGCTGCACAGCAACGAGTGATCAGCATGCAACTGATGTCCGAACAAGATAAAAACACAGAGGACAAGTTGATACAAAAATTATTCTTTAGCCAAAAGCAATGATGCTCTGGTCGAAGAAGACAAGCCATCTCTTCCATCAACGGTCAAAAAGTGACTGTATATTTGGAAGCAACAGGCAGTATAGTAAAAAGGCCAAAGGAGAGAGTTCACCATTTTACATTTATGAACTTTTAGGAAGACATCCCCTGAAAGGCTGCTCCCCAGTGCCTGTAGCTACATTTGTGTCTGCAGAACATACAACAGCATCAGTATCATAGTTTTTAGGGTCCTTCATGACAGACTGTGCGAAATTTAATGGGACACAAATTCAAAAAGACCTGTGATGTACATATGTGATGGCTCAGCAGTTTTAATGCAGTCCATTGCACAGAGCTCCTTACACAGTACTATTACATCGTGACAGGAAAGAATAATGTAGCTGATCTTCCAATCCTACATCAGTGCTTGAGTCACGTTATGAAAATGGCAAGGACCTCTGCAAGAAACAGTTAGTGATGCCTTTTATTTTAATTATTCCCATTTTGGTGCAGTATGCATGTGCTCGGGCTGACGACTCAGGCTACTACACTCCAAAATTTGATGAAGTTGTAGTGAGTGCTACAGTGGTGTTCTCCAGTCCAGCGAGTGATGAAATTGTTGAAAAACATTTTCAAAGCCTTCAAGCGCTTCTCACCTCAACTTCACAGACAGTCATTAATTACATTGATACAACAGAGGAAGACTATGTGGTAAGTTATCCTGTTGGGAATTTAAAATTTAAAATGAGTTAATTTAGTTTTTCTGTGTTGAATTGTGGATCATTTAGGTCTTTCATAGCTGTTGAATGGACTATTGATTGTTTGGGTTAGGGTGAAATATTGATGCATTGACATTGCAAGCCATGCAGTCAATGTAGACTATACACAATTGCATGGAGCACAGAAATATGATGTTCTAAGGAATGGCTGGTGCTGTCTCCAAATACCACAGTACATGAACAAATGACACGTGTGACATGAATATAATTGTGTCTCTCACAGGTTGAATCAAGCCCAACACCATTTCATGAGCATTTTAAGGAAGTCATCCAGCAGGCACCACTGGACACACAGGGAAAGCCAAATGGGTACTACTGTTCCACCTTTATCCCAAAGCTTCTAAAGTACTTTTTTGCCTCAGTCAGGACTTTCTGTCATGCTCAGAGTCAGTCAGGGCCAGGACCCAATAGCAGGACGTAGGCAGCTTTGGGAGTAAAAAACAGTTTATTCACAGAGAAAACAAAAGAATAACCAAAAGAACTAAGGGCGGCGGGGTATCCCGAAAACAGTGTTGGCTGAGGGAAGGGAACACGGGAGGAGGAGACCGTGGAGTCTGCAAGGAGGGAGAGGTGAGCGGTTAGGAGAGGGCAAAAGGTAAGTCGACAAAACCACAAAGGAGAAGATTCAAAGCACTTAATCACAAAGAGGAAAAAATCACGAGGCTCATAGATCTAGTCACCGGGAAGATGGCGGCACGATCTGGCGAGGACCGACTGGAAAACTGAGTCTCTTATACTCTGAGAGGGAGGTAGGTTGCCACCAGGATGAGCACAGGTGATTGGAATCGTCCTGATGAGGAGGACCCAGCCAGGAAAACGCCAAGCCACGCCCACACCAACCAGACAGACAAAAGAGAAAACAAACAGAAACAGAGACCACCAACAGACAATCCCCAGAGGCAGCAGAGCTACCTCATGACAGTACCCCCCCCTTAACGACCGCCACCAGGCGGTCCAGCAGGCTTGTCTGGATGAGCATTGTGGAAATCCCTAATGAGCTGGGGGTCCAGAATGAGGGACTTGGAGACCCAGGAACGCTCCTCCGGGCAATAACCCTCCCAGTCCACGAGGTATTGGAGCCCCCTACCCCGACGGCGAACATCCAGTAGCCGGCGGACAGTGAAAGCCGGCCAGTCATCCACAATCTGGGCAGGTGGAGGGGGAACGGCAGGAGGGCTGAGGGGGCTGGAGGAAAAAGGCTTGAGCAGAGAGACATGGAAAGGAGGGTGGATACGAAGGGAGGGGGGAAGCTTCAGGCATAAAGACACAGGGTTAATGATTTTCTCTACCTCGAAGGGGCCTATGAACTTGGGAGAGAGCTTTTTGGATTCGGTCTTGAGGGGAATGTCTTTGGTGGAGAGCCAAACCTTTTGACCTGGGGTGTATACCGGAGCAGGGTTTCGGTGATGATCAGCCTGTCTTTTGTAGGTGGAGGTGGTTTTGAGGAGAGCCCTACGGGCCTCAGTCCAGACCCGTTTGCAACGGGTCATGTGGGCCTGGACTGAGGGAACAGCTAGATCTTGGTCATCCTCGGGGAAGAGGGGTGGCTGATAGCCCAGCGAGCACTCAAAGGGGGAGAGACCGGTAGCGGAGGAGACTAGGGAATTGTGGGCATATTCAATCCAAGGAAGGTGAGATGACCAGGAGGAGGGATTATGGGAGGTGAGACAGCAGAGAGTAGTCTCAAGGGCTTGGTTAGTGCGTTCTGTCTGTCCGTTGGACTGGGGATGAAACCCGGAGGAAAGGCTGACTGTAGCGCCGAGAGAGCTGCAAAAAGCTTTCCACACCTGTGACATGAACTGTGGGCCCCTGTCGGAAACAATATCTGAGGGAATGCCATGGAGCCGGAAAACCTGTGAAACTAGGACGTCAGCTGTCTCTCGGGCAGATGGTAGTTTTGGTAAGGGGATGAAATGAGCGGTTTTGGAGAAACGGTCAACCACAGTGAGTATGGTGGAGTGTCCATTGGATGGGGGTAAACCAGTAACAAAGTCTATGGCTATGTGAGACCAGGGACGGTGTGGAATGGGCAGGGGAAGTAGCTCTCCAGCCGGAGACCGGTGAGAGGATTTGTTACGGGAGCAGGTCAAGCAGGCTGCAATGTAGGAGCGGGCGTCTGAGTCCAGGGAAGGCCACCAAAAATAGTTTCGGAGAAGGGAGAGAGTCCTTTTAATTCCCGGGTGACAGGAGACTTTGGAGCCATGGGCCCACTGGAGGACAGCGGAGCGAACTGCCTGAGGAACATAGTGCTTGTCCGGGGGACCGGAACCAGGGTCAGGCTCCTCCAGCAGGGCAGCACGCAACTCAGTCATGAAAGGCCAGGTCAGGGCTCCTATCATGCAGGAAGTTGGCAAGATGGTGTCGAGGGTGGGAGGAGAGGGCTCGGAGTCGAATGAACGTGAGAGAGCGTCGGGTTTGATGTTTTTGGACCCTGGCCGGTAAGTGATGGTAAACCTAAACCGACCAAAAAAGAGCGCCCAGCGAGCCTGACGAGAATTTAATCTTTTTGCAGACTGAAGATACGCCAAATTCTTATGGTCGGTCCACACCACAAATGGCTGCTCGGCACCTTCCAACCAGTGTCTCCACTCCTCTAATGCCAACTTCACTGCCAGGAGTTCTCTGTTACCAACATCATAGTTGCGTTCTGCTGGGGAGAGACGTCTGGAGAAGTAAGCACAGGGGTGGAGTTTTTGGTCAGCCTGGGAGCGTTGTGAAAGGACGGCCCCCACGCCCACGTCTGAGGCGTCCACCTCAACCACAAACTGGCGAGCCGGATCGGGTTGGGTCAGGACAGGTGCAGAGGTGAAACGCGTCTTTTGAGGTCGGTGAACGCCTGCTCCGCTTCAGACGTCCCACTGAAAGGAGAGAGAGGTGGAAGTTAACCGAGTGAGTGGTGCTGCGATGGTACTGTAATTACGGACGAACCGTCCTGTAAAAGTTAGCAAACCCCAAGAACCTCTGCAGCTGTTTCCTGGTTGAGGGGAAGGCCAATTTACCACTGCTTGAATTTTGCTCGGGTCAGCCTGTACCTGGCCCTGCTTGATGATGAAGCCGAGGAACGACCGTGTGTCAGAGTGAAACTCGCACTTCTCCGCCTTTGACATACAATCTGTTTTCCAATAACCTTTGGAGTACAAGGCTAACATGCTGTCGGTGCTGATGTGGGTCCTGGGAAAAGATCAGAATGTCATCCAGATACACGAATACAATGCGGTTCAAAAGGTCTCTGAGAACATCATTGACCATGGCCTGGAAAACCGTAGGGGCATTAGTTAGACCAAATGGCATTACCAAATATTCATAGTGACCGAGAGGGGTGTTGAACGCAGAGTTTTCCATTCGTCCCCCTCTCTGATTCTTACCAGGTGGTAGGCATTTCTGAGGTCCAATTTTGTGAAAATGGTGGAACCGTGGAGTGACTCTAGAGCTGTGGAGATGAGGGGAAGTGGGTATTTGTTTTTGACCGTGACGTTATTCAGTTCCTTATAATCTATACAAGGCCGGAGGGTCTTATCTTTCTTTTCCACGAAAAAGAATCCTGCCCCAGAGGAGATGAGGAAGGACGGATGATTCCTGATTTCAGAGCGTCATTAATGTAAGTTTCCATAGCCTCCTTTCTGGCTTGGACATGTTAAAAAGACGGCCAGAGGGGAGAGGAGAACCAGGTAGCAAGTCTATGGTGCAGTCATAAGGCCTATGTGGTGGGAGAGACAAGGCTTTACTCTTACTGAAAACCTCTCCCAGGTCATGGTATTCAGTGGGGATAGAGGATAGGTCTGGAGTCTGGAGCATGGGGTCCGGTTCAGGATTCTTCCCTGAGGGAGGCAGAGCAGAAAGTAAGCAGGATTGATGACACTGAATCGACCAGTTTAATATTTTACCAGAGGCCCAATCAATGTGAGGGTTGTGGATCTTAAGCCAGGGGAAACCAAGTACCAGGGGAGTAAGGGGAGCAGAAAAAATCAAAAAGGAAATATGTTCATGGTGATTCCCTGAGAGGATGAGGTGAAGAGGTTCGGTCTGGTGAGTTACCTTAGCCAGGTATTTGCCGCTCAGGGCACAGACGGGATAGATCCAG
>JAFBJY010001496.1:0-46013 GCA_016801885.1 Toxotes chatareus
GTCTTCAGGGAGGCAGCCACATATGAGGGAGAGGTGGACCTCGAGGAATACACCTCCTCTGTCCTCAGCTTCATCTCTAAGTGTGCTGCACCAGACTCACACCACCACCTGGTGACACACCCCTCAGTGTGACCACAGCTGAAGTGAGGAGAACCCTTACAGGAATTAACCCCCGCAAAGCTGCAGGCCCTGACGACATCCCAGGGCGGGTACTGAGGGACTGTGCTCATCAGTTGTCTGAGGTGCTGACGGACATTTTCAACACCTCACTGTCACTGGCATCTGTCCCCACCTGCTTAAAGACTGCCACAATTGTCCCTGTCCCCAAGTGCTCCACAGTGACAGGCCTCAATGACTACCGTCCCATAGCTCTGACCCTTGTAGTCATGAAGTGCTTTGAGAGGCTGGTCATGGGCCACATCAAAGACTCCATCAATGTCACTGTGGACCCCCACCAGTACGCCTACAGGAAGAACCGCTCCACTGATGACACCGTCTCATCAGTGGTCCACACAACCCTCAACCACCTGGAGAGCAGGAACTCGTACGTCCCTCTGCTCTTCCTGGACTTCTCATCAGCCTTCAATACCATCATCCCACAGACCCTGGTACAGAAGCTGTCCCTCCTCGGTCTGAGTCCCACACTGGGGAACTGGGTCCTGGACTTTCTGACCAACAGACCACAGACTGTCAGAATCCACAACACCATCTCATCCTCCATCACCCTGAGCACTGGCTCGCCACAGGGCTGTGTGCTGAGCCCCCTCCTGTTCACCCTGCTGACATATGACTGCTCAGCGAGACACTGCAGCTGTCATATAGTTTGCGGATGACACAGCAGTAGTGGGATGCATCACCGACAAGGATGAGTCAGAGTACAGAGAGGAGGTGGAACATCTGGAGCAGTGGTGCAGAAACAACAACCTCTGCATCAATGTGAAAAAGACCAAGGAGATGGCGGTGGACTTCAGGAGAGACAGGCGCCTCTCCCCCTGCACATCGGAGGAGCAGCTGTGGAGGTGGTCTCCATCTTCAGGTACCTGGGTGTACAC
The DNA here is from genome assembly GCA_016801885.1 of Toxotes chatareus. Classification (NCBI taxonomy): domain Eukaryota; kingdom Metazoa; phylum Chordata; class Actinopteri; family Toxotidae; genus Toxotes; species Toxotes chatareus. The sequence goes on from JAFBJY010001496.1 coordinate 1,053, forward strand.
ATCACCGAGGACCTCACCTGGAACACCAACACATCTCATCTGGTCAGGAAGGCCCACCAGCGCCTCTACCTCCTCAGGAAGCTGCGGCGAGCTGGACTTGGAGGCTCAGTCCTGAGGAGCTTCTATCACTGTGCGGTGGAGAGCGTCCTCTGCACCTGCATCACTGTGTGGCATGGCAGCTGCACTGCTGCTGAGAGGAAGGCTCTGCAGAGGGTGGTAAAGGCTGCACAGAGGACTGTGGGGAACAGCCTGCCCACCACCTCAGACCTCTACACAGCACGATGCAGAGGAAGGGCCCTCCGCATCATGAAGGACTCCACCCACCCCTCACATAGTCTCTTCCAACCCCTCCCCTCAGGCAGGCGGTTGATGAGCATCCGGAGCAGGACCACCAGGCTCAGGAACAGCTTCTTCCCTGAAGCTGTAAGACTGCTGAACTCTAGCCCTGCCCCGTAGACCCCCCCACCACCACACACTGACAGCCTTGCACTACAACACTGTCCCACTAAGTACAATACCTGGCCATTATAGGGCAACATGTTCTTATGGTGTAATACACGGACTCCTCCTTGCACTACCACTACCTCCTACTTGCACGAGTATTTATATATTTTTTTGCACATGCTAACTTCGGCCTCCTTACCTTACATTTTATCTTATTTAATTGTTAGTTGTCAAATTTCACAATGTTTATATCTGCTCTATTTATATTTCTCTAATGTTTATGGCTTAAAACTGGGACCTGAGTACCAATTTCGTACCATAACATGCAAATGTCCTGGTATGACAATGAAGTTCCTTGATCCTTGAGAAACAACGGAGAAACTGATAATTTTGCAGTGGTCTCTTCATTTTTTTCCAGAGCTGTATTCAGAGCAAACTCAGCATGTTTGTTAAATGTCGTCACCGTTACATGAAGTGAAAATCTTTTCCATTTTGTCTCAATCATTTGTTGCCTTTCCTCCAAACTTCAGCCTGACATGTTTGTTCTCTGTCAAAACTTTAGGATCTTTAGTAGAATCTGAAACAAATGTCAGCAACATGAGTTTGTATAGATGGAGCCACTGGTGGAGCTGGAAGAGTTTAAGAGCTGAAGTCACTATGTCTTTATTGAAGCAGCAGCATGTTGTCATTAATATTAATGAGAGCTGTGTTTGACTTTTAGTATCTGACTGTTTTTAAGCTGCATCCTGTTGGTTCAGGTGTTTGGAGTTTCCATTTTCCAAACTTGTACATTCTCATCCTTTTCCGCAGACACCGGTCTGCCCCCTCACCGGTGAACATCCTGGGAATGGACATTGAGAGAGTGGACTCTTACAAGTACCTGGGTGTTCACCTAAACCACAAACTGGACTGGACTAACAACACAGACGCACTGTACAGGAAGGGGTAGAGCAGGCTCTACCTCCTGAGGAGACTGCGGTCTTTTGGTGTGCAGGGGACACTCCTAAAGACCTTCTATGACTCTGTGGTGGCTTCAGCCATCTTGTACGGTGTAATCTGCTGGAGCAGCAGCATAACTGAGAATGAGAGGAAGAAGCTGGACAAAGTCATCAGGAAGTCCAGCTCTGTCCTGGGCTGTCCTCTGGACTCGAGAGGTAGGAGACAGAAGGGCCCTAGCAAAACTGTCATCTATGCTGGACCATGAGTCCCACCCCCTGCAGGATGTCCTGTCAGCTCTGCAGAGCAGCTTCAGTGACAGACTGCTCCACCCTCGGTGTGTGAAGGAGAGATTTAGAAGATCTTTCCTTCTTGCTGCTGTCAGACTCTATAATGATCACTGTTAACACACACACTGATTCCAATTCCATGCAACTATAAGTGCAATATCTATGTGCAAAAACTCAATTATTAGTGTGCAATATTATTGTGTACGGAAGTCACTCAACAACCTCCAGCCCATATTTATTTTATTTATTTATCTATGTATGTATGTATATTTTATTTTTTACAGCAGCTGTTCTCTTAGTTTAGTATCTTGCTCTAGTATCTTGCTCTGGCCATATTGGTCTTACTTATATTTTACTTTCACTTACTGGACTGTAATCTTGCTGTTGCTGAATGCAATTTCCCCACTGAGGGACTAATAAAGGATTTCTTATTCTTATTCTTATTCTTATTCTTCTTCAGCTCTGAACAGATGATGAAACACTCAACGCTTTCAAGCAGGAACTTTGTCTCCTAAACTCACATCTTTTATTCTTTATTCAGGTTGAGTTCCTGCAGGTTGTCAGAGATCAGCTGTGCTTCTCTGGCCTCAGCTCTGAAGTCCAACCCCTCCCATCTGAGAGACCTGGACCTGAGAGGAAACAACCTGCAGGATCTGTCTGATCTTGTGAAGAGTCCAGACTGTAGACTGCAGACTCTGAGGTCAGTAGAGGGCTGGAGTCAGTCCATGCTGCTTTCAGCTGTATTGTACTAAACACAGTTTGTATCAAAGCAAAGATCCAGTGTCTCCTGTAAACCTCCAACCTTCTGAGTGGCTGCTTTCCTCATTGAAGCTGTGAGAGGAGAACAGGGACAGGCCTCAGGATGGGACAGAAAGACAGAGACGCAGAGGACAGTCAGCCAATCACAGCAGCCACAAGCTAATTGTGATCTGTTGTTGTTGTTGTTGTGTTCATGTCAACAGGAAATAAAGCTGGATCACAGCTGACAGCCTCACAACATGTGTAGAGACAGTTGTCCTCGTTGGTCCAACTGTCCTACCATCACATCTAATCTGAGACTGTTTGTTGTCTCATTTCAACAGTAAAGAATTGATGAGTTTGATCTTTGTCACAGCTCTGAGATCAGTCTGACTGCAGCCTGCAAATCACTGGCTCTGATTTCAGAGAAGCATCATGACATTTTGTCAGCATGTGGTCTGATACAGAGCAGAACCTCTGCTGAAGTCCAGTGATCACATCTGTATATCTGTCCATCTGTCAGATACTTTCAGTGACAGCCTCCATGTTTATTTGTCAGCTGATATTTCAGAAGCAGATCAGATGTTCATCAACACACAGAGACTCTTTCTTTAAATGGAACATGAGTTGACATGTAACAGCAGTGAATCCATCACTAAACTGTTTGTGCAGTAATGAAGCTTCATGACTCAGCAGTTTATTTCCACTGTGGACTTGAGTGAAATGTTCAGAGTAAACAGACTTGATGCTAAAAGTCTCTGCAGGTGTGTGAGCTTCCAGCTCAGTGTCTTCACTCCAATACGTTAACATGAGAGCTGAGAGGAAGCTGCTACACTACACAACTGCTCCACTTCTGATTGGTCCATGTTACTGGGAGGTAGAGTGGAGAGGAGAGCTTCATCCAGCAGTGACTGACAGAGGAACCAGAAGAAGTGGAGAAGACTCTCAGTGCTGCAGTCTGAACTGCTCTGAGAACAGCTCCACTGTCAAGTCCACCATCATCCCTGTGTGTTCCTCTGGATCTGAAAGAGAATCATCAGTGTATCTGGACTGCTCTGCTGCTGCTCTGTCCTTCTACAGTCTCTGCAGACACACTGAGACTCCTCCACCTCCTCCACCTGGACTTTATTTGGCCTTTTATTCATTCGCAGATGCTGAACCCAAAGTGATAAATCAGATTAATCAGCTCCACCATGTGGTGTGATGGAGAATTGCAGCTAATTTCCACATTATTTTTTTCTTTCTTAGTGCAGAGCCTGACAAGACATATATTATTATTATTCACCATACGTCTTATTCTGCTTATTCCACTTCTTCTGTACAGATTCCAGCTTCCTGCAGCTTTGAGAAAAAACAGGCAAACGACATCAAAAAGTACAGTTTGACAGCCTGATTGCTTTGTTATATATACGTTAAAATTTATGTGAAATATACATTTCACATAAAAACATGGTTGAAACCTGAAATAAGTCACAAGACTTTACCTTTACCAAGAGTTTACAAGACTACCTTTATACCTTTTTATGAAATCACAGTGTTATATTTTTTCTTTTTTTCCCTGTCTCAGATTTTATAATGGGTGTGTATTGTATGAAATGTTCAGAGCTGGAGTGACTGACATCACCCACACTCTGTCTGACGTCTATTAAAATTTTCCCTAAAAGCTTCTTTCAACTTCTTCTCACAATTACCAACCTTCAGGGACAAATAATATATGACAATGTATAGAAAGTTGTCCTCTCTCACCCAGTGTTACTCTCATTGTCACATGACCCACAGTTTTTAAGTAAATCCCCTCCATAGTGACCAAACCTCCCATAGACTGCCACGTTAAAGTGAACTCTGAACTTCTGGTCATGAACAGAGATAATGGGAGAATTTAAACTGTGACAGCTCGTACACCATAAAAAATAGGGACATATAAAATACATCTGTGTCTTTACTGAAGCCTTGTGATGCTTATGGTGAAAATAAAATGATAGGAATTAAAGTTTTCCAACTATCAGGGCATTTTTGATGACATGTTCTGTCCTACTGCTGGGGAGCCCACTACCCTGCACTGCTGACTGCAGCAGACTTTACAAGGTCTAGAAAAGACTTTGAAGCTCCCCTGTGCCCCACTACTGCAGACAGCACCCTAGCAGGAGAAGGGGAGCTGCAAAGTCTACGTTCACCGCCACCGTCTGCAGTAAGTGAACCTTCCATTGTGTCTGTTTTTTTTTTTTTTTTACCAAAAAAGCCCATCTTTTGAAAAAAAAAAAAAAGTATTTAAATCTTTATCTGTGACAACTTTTCTTTTTAAAGGGTCATTTGAATCTTTCTATAGAATTATAAATAAGAACATTTTTAAAGATGCCCTATGGAGCACTCATACAGAGTGCTGCATCTCTTCACCTAGCCTAACCTCATCATCCCCAAATCTATATATATCAATCTATCACACTCACCTGTGTAAAAAATAGATAGATAGATAGATAGATAGATAGAAAGATAGATAGATAGATAGATAGATAGATAGATAGATAGAAAGATAGATAGATAGATAGATATACTTTATTCATCCCTCAGAGGGAAATAGTTAATAAGGGTTTGTACTGTTTTATTAGAATACAATAGAATAGAATATACTTTATTAATCCCTTTGGGAGGGCCCTTGGGGAAATTTGGGTACCAGCAGCAGTACAACACCAAAAAACACAGTAAAGCAGCAGTACAAAGTAAAAAGTAACTAACTAAGTTAAGTTAGTTACTAAAGTAACTAACTAAGGTGCTGGTATAAAAATGGAATGTAAATGAAATAAAATATAAAAGTGAAATAAACTCTTGAATAATCTTAGTACTAAAATAGAACAAGGGTGGATTCAAATACAACATTAGAATATAAAGTACACAGCAAATTGAATAGTGTTAAATTTTCAGAGTTTGCCTTAACCGAGTAGATTTTTAACTCTGTAGAGTTGAATGGGTGTACTGTACTCTTTCTGTACTTAAAGGGTGACACTGTGTGGTGTTAATTTTCAGTGTAGTGTTGGTGTAGAGTTTTTGTAGAGTTCATTGAAATCCTGCAGTGTGTATTTATCGATTGAGTCTCCATGGTCCGCGCCTTGACTATCTGACGTGATGACGTCGGCAGAACGGAAGATTTCTCCACGCCCACAGAGAGCGTTATTTTTTGGCGGACCTTGCGGACTGGCGAAGGAGATGAGGACTGCTGCGCTATATGCTAAGTAAGAAATTGGTTACTTTTACTATCATTTGATTAAAATCTTTTAGACAGTCATCATATATGCCTGTTTTGTACCGTGTTTATTCATTTATCTGTGTTTTAATTTTCAGACGGTGAACCTGGGTATGCCTGACGATGAATTAGCATTCATCTCCAGGCAAAACTTTGTCATTAAGTTTGATTTTTGAATGCAGTAATAATACGTAAATTGAAAATCTCTTTAATTTCTTCAGTCCTTAGCAAAAAATCACCGCCATGCCTACATAGACGAGATGGTGCGACCTAAGATAACATTACGCATTGAAGTTAGCTAACTCGGTTAGCTAACCAGGCGGGGTGGACCTACCTAGCACAACTATATGTTTAATTGCCAAAGTTTTGTTGGCGGGCGATGTACTTTGGTGACCTATTTAGTACCATGCACATGTCAACATCTGTCGTGGATTTGGTATTCAGTGGCATCAAGCACCTGAGTGTAGGGAATGGGGCCAGCTTCCCTCCCAGCAACAGCGGAGGAGGTTTAAGTTGACAGACAGCGTGGTGAGTAGCAACGCGCTTAAAAAATATATGTTATCACTGACTTGATGACATGTTATTTGGATACTAAACTGTGGGTTTCTGCGTTGAGTCAGTTAAGTTTTGCTTGGGAAGAAATGATTTGTAATTGCGCTATTCACGGTATGAAATTGCGTCATTCGCATCACCGCTAGCTTAGTGAAGCGGTGTGTGTGTCTGTGTCTGTGCGCGCGAAAATTGTAAAGGCGCGGCCATGAAGAGACAGAAATGACACACCTTCCTGTAAATAAGATAAATAACATAAGTCTGTTTAGTTTGTTTTATAAAAGTACTAGGTATATAGGAAAAGTAAGCTTAAGTGACTTCTGCTGTGGTGTTTTTATTTTAAAGGAACAAAAACAGCAATGCTTTTCAAAGTTCAGTGCCAAGGAAAGAAGAGGTACATCAAACTAAATGGAATCTCTTATTCTGCATTTCTGAAAGAAGGTAATATGTTTTTATTATTGGTCAAACAGATCAACTCAGTATCATGGAGATGTATGGAATTGCATGCTAGCTCAGTTAGTTTCAGCCTACATCTTACCATAGGGTATTAGCATTATGTTGTAAAGACGTGGCAACTTGGTAGACTTTAGAGTTGTCACACTGATGACTACAGCCATGCTATTGGTGTCCCTCCTCAAAAAGTTTAATTTGCACACTTTAATTATTAGTAACACATCGTTAGTAACATGATAAAACAGTAAGAGTTGTGAATGGAATGCCATGGCACATCAGACAAAAGTTTTTTAGTGCATTTATATTAATATATTTATTAATTTTCTCAGCCAAAGAGAAGTTTGGCATTCCAAGTGACACAAGCATGTATCTAATGGATGAAACGGGAACAGAGGTTGATGAAGAAGTCTTCAGTGATATCATAGAAGAAAAATCAGACATCCTCTGGACTATTGTTGATGCCCATTTAGGTAAGAAATTGTATGCAGTTTTTTTTTTTTGGCACAGATTTATACTAAACAATTTATTTTTTAAATTAATTTTATTTCTCCTTGATCAAACATTGTGCCCTCTGCAGTTTAAAAATTGCAGGAGTCCATTTCGTGATTTTGAATAATTGTGTATCCCTAGTGAACATGTATCAGGGTTACGGTATAACATACAGCTACCGAACTGATATTCAGGAACGAGTCAGCAAACATGAAAATATGTGGTTAAAAACAGAAAGTGCAATTTACTACACTGGACTGTCACAATGGCTAGACATTAATGATTAACCAAAACAGTTCAAATCTTGATCTATTTTGTTACAATAGATTATGAATTATAAATATTTCCTTCTCAGAGTCTCCTGCACAGTCTTCCTGTACAGATACCCTGTCTCTCTCATCACAATTATCTGAGACTGACGAGTCCTTCACATCGCCAAAGAGGCTGCGCATTGATGACAGTCCCTTAGAGGCCAAAGAGGTGATATAACAATTTAAACTGTTGAGGCATATTTTTGGTACAATGCTAAGTTGTTTTAGTGTTGTTGGTTTTTTTGTTATTTAACACTTGTGTCTGCTTTGCTCCTCTTCAAGCTTATCAGAACAGTCTTGGAAGCAAAGGCAGGAGGTGAGAAGATACTCAAAGAATACAGCAAGACAAGGGAAATTACAGATCAAGTACGATGCAAGCTCGTCAACATTGTTGTTGCTGATATGGTTGAGAAGTACGGGTAAGCATACTGTTGTGAATCATACTGTGTGTCACTTTTAATGTAATGGTATGAGAAAATAACAAGTCATCTACTCACCCTCATTTCAATTGCAACACAGGTGGAGTTTGTCTATGTAATACACAGGCAGGTTGTCATTAAAGTCTGTACAGTGGAATTAAACTCGATTGTGTCTTGCTGTGTCTTGAGTAGAGTTTGCAACCTCTCTGTGCTATAAAGACAAACTCCACCAGTATTGCAACTGGCACAAAGAAGTAATTCTTAAAGTTATGATAAATATTAGCTAGCTAGAATGAATCTTCTTAGAATGAAGATTTTAAAGTATGTTTTAACCCATTCAGGAATGCCCCGCCCATGGACATCAGGACCCAATATGCAATGGGGATTGTTACACTTTTTCCGTCGCTTAAAGATCCTATTTCCCAAAAAGGATATGTGAGTATACTCTGTTACATTAAATGCAAAAGTAATGTTAGGTTTGTTTGTCTTGTGACATTGAGTGCTTACTAGACGACTATGTTAAATGTTCCTTTAATCAGATTTCTGATTGTGTTTAGGAACATTTTTTTGATGCCAGCAGTAATGAGGGCTACATTGCTTGGAAGTTAAAAAACATGCAGCGAGAATTTAGCCTTGGCAGGAGGAGGAGAAGCAGCAGCAGCAGCTCCACCGCCAATAGGGAAACTAAAGAAAGAGGACCAGATTTTGAAAGAGAGGTGACTACAGCTCATCAGTTGGATGGAGACCAGTGTAGGGAGGCCATATCTCTACTGAAGCACAGCACAGATGCTGAGCAGACCTTCATGAAAATGAAACAAACCTTCCAGTACAGACAGAAATTGATTCATGATCCTGAGAAATCCAGCACAGTGTTCACTGTCTTCCCAAGATTCCTTGACACAAAAGGACTGGTGAGTTTAGAGGTAAAATGGTGGATGTAAGATAAATAAGTCAGTGTTTTTGTAGTGCAAAAAGAAACAATTTATTGATGCACATACTGCACACACACACACACACACACACACTGTTGTCACCATACTATGCAAATGCACCATGTGCTGTGTCTGCATGTACAGGTCCCACAAGACTTTCAGCTGTTGTTTGGAGAGCAGACCTCATCAAAGCTTCTGGAAAAGTGGGGAACATTCCTGAAGATAAAAATCATAAAAGAAGCAAGGAACCTCAGCAAGACACCCACACTTGATTCCCTCATCCATGCTGCAGAAGAGAACCCAGATGAAGATGTCCCAAGTAACTTTCAATTGTTTTCAAATCACTTTATGTGTATTATTTATCCAGCTACTGTTCTTTTTGTTTATAAAGTTAAAAGTTAATAAGTTTTAAGTTGCTTTTGGCATCCACATGAGCTTTATGAGCTTTACACATGCACTGCTATTTTTCCCCTTCTTAAGGTTGGGATAGTGACATGGCCTCACTGCTGCTGTTGGTTTATCTCCTGCCTCCACCACCTGGTGGGAAAAAGAGACCTGTGAAGATCAGCGTCCGGGAAGCAGTGGATCATGTCATAAAATTTCACAAGGTCAGTGGGTTTTGATTTGTTACAGTAATATTCCCAAAAAAAATTAATGCAATTTTCATTTGCAATTGCGTTTAGTCAGACAGGAATTTTAATGGGTGCCAATACAGATACTGTTGCTCTGCCTGCTCAGTTTGGATAACTTTGCCAGTTTTACCTCTGACCTTTTCCATTGATGTAGTTTTAAGACACTTCTCCAGGGAGACTCCAGGATTTAGCACATAGAAAACTTTGTAGTGGGTTGCTACAATCGTCAGCCTGAACTGCCACAAATTATCTTTGTTTTCACTATTAAACCATAGAACTACATGTGGTGTATAGCTTCACTCAGCCTATAAGTGCTCCATGTAGTTGCTTTTTGTTAGTGTCTTTCTTTTCCTTGCTCTCTGACGCTCCCCCACTCTGTCACTGTTGTTGGGCTTTTTTGCCCCCTCACAAGACTAGTATTGCTTACTTTCCACTGCACACAAGTGAAGGATATTTAATAAGGTTTCTGAAATCAGGATGCTGTTTAGGTAAGCTGCTGTTCAGTATCCACTGAGTGGTCTATAACGTTAAGAACTTTTTAATCAGTCAATCAGATGTTAATGTTTGCTTTTTCTAAACAGTCATGCCGTAGCCTTCAAGAGGTGACCAGTTCAGACACAGGGAGACAGCCATACATCCTGGCAGTTGGGACATCAAAAGCAGCATCCATGACTACTACATCGTGGTGGATGGGCAACTCCTTCCCTGCAAGGCTAAGTCTTCCCTGTCTGCCTTTGATGAACTTTTCAAAACACATTATGTTTTTGGCATCTCTTATGACCAGGCCCTTAACAATATGTACACATTTGTACAGACCACCATTTACAACATTGATATGGGTCTTTGTCATGAAAGCCCAAGGGTGAAGGACATGAGAGCTAAACTCCTCAACTGAGTTGATGTTAAGGTGTTTTGTGTGCAAGTCCATATTCAGCAGTGTTAAAGAGCTGGTTCGGCACCTCAAGTTTAGGCATGCATTTTATCCTGGTAAGAAGTTTCGACTGACATGAGATCAAGGTGGATGCCACCAGAAATTTTTGACATATTCAGGCTTTAGAAAGCATCTTCATATCAAGCATGGCAGTAGTCCAGCTGACAATTTTGATGAGCCACTCGCTCTTCCAGTTGCTCTGTCTGATCAGCAAAGTGTAGCCTCTAGTTGTCCAGTAGAACAGCCTGAGTGTTCAACCAGCAGTAATGCCAACAGACGAAATACTAAAGAAATCCATTATTGCTAAACTTGAAAGCAGTGGGGTGGCAACTACCACTGTCAAGTCAGTTGTTGAGGGTTTGGAGGAGCTTGTACATGAACTACATTCAAATGTGAAAGAAGATGTTGCAAACTTACTCCCTGACGATGAGAACATACGGGCTGAGTTTCATGATTATTTTAAGAGCATTGAAAATCCATTCACCAATTTGAATACAGAGACAAAGTGGAAAAAATACTTCCGTGACAAGTGGGGTGTGGTGGATCCCATTGAGATCCCCCTAGGTGTGAGGTATGACACTAGAAGGAATCGAGCTTCAGGCACATATGACCAAGTTCCTGTAACTGACAAATTTGTGTATGTGCCTTTATTGGAAACTTTAAAATTTATATTTTCCAACAAAGACATCTGCAACCATATTGTCAAGCCTTGTGAAGAGAGTGGGGTTTACAAAGACTTCTGTGATGGTAGCTATTTTAAAGATCACCCCCTCTTCTCCCAAAAACAAAATTCTCTCCAAATACAGTTATTTTATGATGAATTTGAAATGGCAAATCCTCTTGGGTCCAAGCATGGCATCCACAAGGTTGGGAGTATTTATTTTATTTTAAGAAACCTGTCTCCAAAGATAAATTCTGCTCTTATGAATATTCATCTTCTTTCACTTTTTCATAGTGAGGATGTCAAAAAATATGGGTTCAGTCCAATATTGGAACCTCTTGTGCATGATCTAAAATCCTTGAGTCCCAAGGAATTCATGTTCCTTTCTCGAATGAACCATTACATGGGACAGTTGCACAAGTAACTGGGGACAATTTAGGTTTACACACACTTCTTGGATATGTTGAATCTTTTAGTGCAACCTATTATTGCCGCTTTTGTCTAGCAGACAAGGAAATGTGCCAAACTGTTTTCAGTGATGATGACACAAGCATAACATTACGCAGTAAAGAACTACATGTTCAGCACTGCAGGGATGTTGTAGAGAACCCTACAATGCCCTCGTTTGGAGTTAAGCAAACATGCTTACTCAATGATCTGGAGTACTTCAATGTTTCTGACAATTATGCGGTTGATATAATGCACGATGTGCTAGAGGGAGTGGCACAACTGGAGAGCTGCTTTTTGGATACTTCTCAGACAACAACATCATATGTCGGCAGGATATAAGTAACAGGATATACTCATATGACTACGGTTATCTTGAGCGGAAAAAACGTCCGACCAGAGTAAACCTGGAGCAGACCGGCAATGGAATAGGTCTCAATGCTATTCAGACTCTTTGTTTGATCCGGAATGTGCCCTTGATATTTGGAGATGTTGTGCAAGAAGGAAATGCACACTGGCGACTGCTGCTGCTTTTGTTGCAAATTATTAATATCATATTTTCTCTGGTCATTAGTGAAGGTATGACCATTTGTCTGAAACATCTCATTATTGATCATCACCGTCTTTTCAAAATACTGTACCCAAATCGCAGGTTAATCCCCAAACACCACTTCATGATACATTATGCAAGATCAATTCGAAAAATAGGTCCCATTCTTCATTTTTGGGCAATGAGATTCGAGGCAAAACATAAGTTTTTCAAAAACACTGTCAAAAATTTCAAAAACATAACAAAATCTCTTGCCCAAAAACACCAAATGGTTATAGCATTCCATTGGGAATCATTACCTTTTAAAAGTATTGATTGTGGATCTGTGAAATCACTCAAACTTGCCAACTTGGTAAATGGTGAAATGATCGCAGACAGTTTGCATGATAACATTAACTCTGACGTCGATGTGGTCTCTTGGATCACTTGTTGTGGTACAGAATATCGCCCAGGTCTCATGGTTTGTTCAAAAATGGAGGAGGGGATGCCAGTATTTAGTCAAATAAAAGACATTGTTGGGTTTGGCGGACAATATTTTCTTGTAACAGAGGATTTTGAGACACTTGGTTTTGCAGAGCATTTTCATTCCTACCATGTCTTGAAGGGAGATGGGGGGGAAATGTGTCTTTGCTGAAAGTTGACCAGCTTCATTTCTTTAAACCGTTTGACCTGCAGACAACTTACGGCTTTGACAGAGATGATCGCTATGTTGTTCCTGTTCACGTATTTTTGTGAAGAGACTTATTCTTAAGGTTGCCATACATATATAATGTAATGTAATACACTTTGGCAAATGTTTTAATTCCCTTGTTTTTGTAAATTTGAAGAAAAGTGGATTTGAGCTTCCCTGAAAAGGGAAAACTTTTGGTTTTGTTTGTATGTCAAAATTACCTGCCATTAGAACACTATTGTATGGCTTTCCAGTTAAGTAAGCATGTAACTGCTTAAAAATATACTTTGTATTCCAGAAATGTATGGCATAAGTTTGCATTTGCCAGGAAGTTAATAAAATGTGAGGTGGCCTGCATTTAAACTCTCATTGGTGTTTTTAAGCTCTGAATTTACTTCTTGCAGTGCTGATACACAACACTTTAAGTTTAGATTACAGACTATGTAGTAGCCAAAAAACACTGATTTGAATTACATTTTTACTCTTTATAGTGGCCAAAAAACACTGAAATATGTTACATTTTTATGCCAGAGAGTAACTCTGAGAGTTAATTTTTACTCTTATAGTGTTGGTCAGTTAACTCTAGATTAGTGTTGATATAAAACTCTGAGAACAGTGTAAAACACTGACTCTTTGGACCCAAATAAACACCGAAATTGGTGTACAATATACTCCTAAAGTGTTAAATATACACTGTCAAATTTGCAGTGTATATACAAACATTGCAAACAAACATTGCACTCTAAGAGGTGGAAAGAATAAATTACTGCACATGAGTTATTGCACATGGATAGTATTGTTATTGCCCATGGGTTATTGTACATGAATAGTAGTGTCCGGCAGGCTGTACTCCTTCCCTCTCCCTCTCCCCCTCCTGCCATATTCGGTGTTGTATAGTTTGATGGCTCTGGGGACAAAGGAGTCTCTGAACCGAGTCGGTTGGTTGGTATTATGTGTATAATATAAAGAGCTTAGATGAAGCTCCATACTTTCAATATCTGTCTTATGGGGAATCTAAATATAATAATTGTTTGCTTTATGTCACTTTTGTTTTTGCACATTGTGTAAAAGTGTATGGTGTGTGTGTGGTGTGTGTGTGTGTGTGTGTGTGTCACCTAGAGAAGGGGGCTGGAGCAGGAAGAGACAGCCTTTTAACCTCACATCCTGGATTCCTGGCTGCTGCAGACTTTTACATTAAAAGACATCATGAATCTCTGAGTTTCCCTTGTGTGAGTGTGTTTGAGTACAACATATATAACACAACGTGTCATGAAGTAGCTCTGCTGCCTCTGGGGATTGTCTGTTGGTGGTCTCTTTTCCTGTTTGTTTTCTCTTTTGTCTGTCTGGTTGGTGTGGGCGTGGCTTGGCGTTTTCCTGGCTGGGTCCTCCTCATCAGGACGATTCCAATCACCTGTGCTCATCCTGGTGGCAATCTACCTCCCTCTCAGAGTATAAGAGACTCAGTTTTCCAGTCGGTCCTCGCCAGATCGTACCGCCATCTTCCCGGTGACTAGATCTATGAGCCTCGTGATTTTTTTCCTCTTTGTGATTAAGTGCTTTGAATCTTCTCTTTTGTGGTTTTGTCGACTTACCTTTTTGCCCCTCTCCTAACCGCTCACCTCTCCCTCCTTGCAGACTCCGCCAGTCTCCTCCTCCCTGTGCTTCCTTCCCTCAGCCTCAGCCGACACTGTTTTCCGGGATACCCCGCCGCCCTTAGTTCTTTTGGTTATTCTTTTGTTTTCTCTGTGAATAAACTGTTTTTTACTCCCGAAGCTGCCTACGTCCTGCTTTTGGGTCCTGGCCCTGACTGACTCTGAGCATGACACAACGTATATAAATAACTTATATAATCCTAAACCTGAGGGCAGTAGTAGCAGGGAAAAGGGAAAACGTGCAGCACAGCATTAATATTCAGCTGTTACAGTGTGAAGTGCAGCAGCTTCAGAGTCCTTCTCACCTCACTATGGCAGCAGAGAAGCAGCTAAAGGAGACGCAGCAGCCACAGATTTGTTCCATGCTGCTTACACACTAATTGTTCTCACACTTGTATGAACTAATTACTTCCCTTTTTTTTCTTGTAATTAATGTGACTGACTCTCAGGGACTAACAGAACATTTACCTCCAAGCAGCAGTTACTCCATCAGTATAGAGTCTCATTATTCAGTCGTGTAACAGGACGGAGTCAGACACACTCAGCAGCAGAGGACAGTGGAATCATCTTCCCTGATCCATCCTGTCTGTCTCATCCACATCCTGTAAGACTTTCTGCTTGTCAATAATCCAACCATCATAAATGATTGTCATTCACTGACATGAACTGCATCATGTTAAAATCAGAGCAAAACAGCAACGATTACAAAAAGACAGAAAGTCAAACGTGAGAGCACGATTGAATGTGGAGGAAGAGACAGAGATGAGGGTTCTACTTCAGTCCAGCTGCTGAAAACTGTTTCCACTGCAGTTCTACTCCAAGGTGAAAAAAATGCATAATATTACCTGACACTTCTAACAGACAGGAGCTGAAAACTTCACACAGAAAATACAAGTGTCTCTGAATAACAAAGAGAGGAACGAGAGGAAGAGAAAGTGGGTGGACAAAGAGAAAAGAAGGAGCTGAGAGAGCAATGGAGGAGAGAAACTTTAAAGTCCAACAGTGATTCATCAGAGTTTGTGAAAACGACCTGATACTTGTCCTGAGTGTTCAGTCAGTGAACGAAAACCATGAAAACAAAGCTGATCCTTCATTTTACATTTATCATGAATGACTAAGGGACTTTTGTTTGGATCACTTGATTATTCATCTGAGAAAAGCAGTAAGTTCTTTGAGTTACTGAGTCACTGCAGTGTGTTCAAAACAACTATACTTATAGAAATGAAGGCGCTGATCACACAGTCTAAAACATAAGCTTCAGAAAAAAATGAATACATTTCATATGCTGAAGGAAATGTTAGGTTTGTGTCATGTCCGACAGTCGACAATCAACCAAATACCCAACAAATCGAAGTCATTTAGCTTTGTAGCTCTGCACACATCCTTCTTCAAACACTGTGGTTTATGACACAGCCAGTTAAGTCTGGACTTCAAACCAGTTCAAACACAGTCATGCAGAATGTAGATGCAGAATGTAAATCATTTTCTCAAACATCTGCACCAGCACTGAGGAATAAACATCAATGATAATTCATCATTATTTATGCAAAAAAAGAGAAGTTCAATGTTTCTGTTGTTTTACTGTTTGAAAAAGGAGAAACAATGTTTGTATATTTGAAGACTAAAATCAGCTGTGAAGAACATTTTCCTTGTTTTTTTCTTTTCGGATGTTTTTGAAAAACAGATAAAATGAATTTGTATCAGAATATGGAAAACAGATAAAATGAATCAGTGGATGTATCAGAATATGGAGAGAATCTTTGCACAAGCAGCACAAGCAGCTGCACACTGGTTCACACCTGAGAGAATAACGTCTGTCACTGTTCAGTTAGAAGAGCAAAGAAGAAGCAGGTGGTAGAAGAAAAACTGATGAGAGGAGGAAACGGAGGAGGGTGAGAAAAAGATGAATAATTACTGAACCTGCAACATCAACAGACGCCTGTCAGTGCCAAAGAAATGACTCTTATCAAGAAAGGCAGAGATTAAAGCAACTAGCCTCATCTTCATGTTCCAGATGGGGAGTCTGGTGGAGAAGAGACTGAGGTCCAAATTCTGGCAGGACACAAGAGAGCAGCTCCAGCCCTCTGACAGAAGACAGGCTGGGAGAAACACTTGACAGAAGTAAAAACCAATCTCATTTCTATTATCAGCTGAATAAATGTTCATTTTCTCAGCTCACCATCTGCTGGGCTACAGAGCTGATCAGCTCAGCAGACGTGTTGTGATCTAATAGGATCACACAGGTGGAGGCATGAAGGATGAAAACAGCTCTGCTCCAATGAAGGAAGCAGAACTAGAAACAGGCAGAGACACCTGCTGTACTGATTTCATCAACACTAACAGAGAAACACAGAGATGGAGTGAAGTTTCATTCATGCATCTTAGTTTAATCTTTAAAGTTTATTCTGGACCATGGAAAATAAAAGCCCCAGAAAAAGCTGGTACTCCTGACATCGGGAATGAATTTTAAAATGACTCATGAGCTGATTCAGTATCATCCACATACAGAGACGATAGAAGCAAATGGGTCATTTAGCAAAGACAAACACATCAAAGATAAAACACAAACTTTCTACATGCTCCTAAAGTCAGAAACACACTCAAACACCAAAATTCTCTTGTTGTTTCTCAGGCAAACACATGCACACCCTCCTACAGACTGTCCACACTGCTGCTCTCTGTGTCTGTGAGATCACTCGTCACCACTTTGTTCCTCCAAATATAACACTGATAATATTTGTGTCTGTGAAAGGACACATATACACACACTGTTACACATTGTCCACCTCCTTTGTGGTTGTGTGAGGAGTGTGTGAAGTGTGGAGGCGAGCGTCACATTGACTGACTTCTCCTCTCCTCTTGGTTCCACTCAGCTGCCTGTCACTGACTCTTCAGAGCAAAGTGTTGGAGGTTAAAGATCTATTTCCTGAAGCTGGAGCTTTTAACAGCACACATTTGCATTCACATTCAAATTCGCAGGGGTCAGGGGTCAGGTAAGTATGAGCTGCAGTTGTATATGTCAGCTTTTGCAGTCTGTCCACAAAACCACTAGTCAAGCTGTCTCTTGGGAAAGAAAAGCAAAGGCCCACCTTGTACACTTTTCTTGTCTCAAAGACGCCAGCATCCCCACCAAAGCCTAAAAATAAAGCATACCAGCGAAATCACAACATCTAGCACACATTTCTTCCACAAACAAGCAGCAAAGTCGGACAGGAGAGCTCACACTTCATTTTGTCATGGAAAGGCCACGCCCACTTCCCCAATTCCAATGGGAACACGGGTAATTGTCATGACTAAACACGCCACTCTGTAGCGTACGCCAGAGAGCTTCTGCAGAGCAACACTGCCGCTCTGTGGACAGACTGCAAAAGCTGACATGTAACTCCAAATCAACAAAGCCACTTCACAAAATGGAGAGCCTTCAACAGGTTAGCACATGGGCATTCCTGACACATTGTGTTTTCTTCTACACACACGCATCAGGGGGAGAGCTTGAACGCAGTCCCCACTACCAGAAATTATGCAGTCGAGATTCCCACATTTGGGGAATTGCAGGGGTCAGCACAGCCGGAGTGCAATGGCTGAGCCTCACCCTGGGTGAACCACCTTTTGATCATGGTATCTCTCCTGCCAGGTAAGTATGAGCTGCAGTTGGAAGAGAGCGGGTGGTGGTCACAAGGCACAGCACTCTGGCTGACGGTGCCTACAAGGGCATAATCCCACATTTCAGTGCCTTGAGCATCAGCTCCCCTTTTTCTGTTACATTTATGGCTGAAAAGACACAAACACTGCTGCAAATAGGCTGCGGCGCGTATGCAAACGCGCATTGTTGGATCCACCCATCATGCACTGCTCTGCCAAAAATAAAGGAACACTGTGTCAAATGCCACTAGTCAAGCTGTCTCTTGGGAAAGAAAGCAAAGGTCCACGTGGTACACTTTTCTTGTCTCAAAGACGCCAGCATCCCTCCAACGCCAGAGAGCTTCTGCAGAGCAACACTGCCGTTTTGTGGACAGACTACAAAAATTGACATATAACTCTAAATCAACAAAGCCACCTCACAAGATGGAGATGAACCACACTAGTTTAGGGATGATATTTTTTGTTTATTCTGAATCAAAAATGGAGATAAAAGGCTTATAGCACACAATATGAAAAACTCACAGATACAATCAGCATAAATAAACAATACAACAAACACATCCCACTGAACTGAAACACTGACATCAACTAAAAAAGGTATTGACTTACTGAAAACCTTGGAGGTGATCTGGACTTTCCTGTAGTTTCCTCTTGTCCTTGTAACAGCAGTAGCTCCTCCCTTCCTTGTCAATAATTGTGCAGAAATATCTGAGTGGTTCTTTCTTCCTAAATCATGAGCAAGTCCTGTCCAGTCCAACTGTTTCTGCTCCTGTTTGACTTCTGAACTTGTCTCTGGCTGTGTGTCCACTTACTGCAGCCTGTGACATCAGGCTGTAGAATGTTGATACATCAAAGGCATCAAAGAACACACTCTCTCTCTCACACACACACACACACACACACACACACACACACACACATACTTGTACTTATTCATTTGTGAGGACACTTGCTGACATAATGCCCTTACCCTAACCCTAACCAAAACCCAATTCTAACCCCGAAACCAAGTCTTAGCCCTCAAACAGCAACATGAACACAGATGGAAACACTGCAGAGCTGCTTTGGATGGTTTAACAGGTAGAGATCATCAAATAATGGAATGACCTGATACCTTCATCTGTTTCCATAAACACATGGAGGAAATCTCCCAAACACAAACTTAACCACAATGTGATTCACAGGTAACAAACACACTTGCATGTAAACTCTCACACCAGCATAAAAATAAGTCATTGTTTTAGGATCTGAAGAAGAAGATCCAGGATGAAGGAGATCAGGAGACAGGAGCCCCACAACAGAAGAAAGAGAAATAAAAGAAATACAATTAAAACATAAACTTCCAAACAGATGAAGAATCACCTTAAAGTCATTCTAGTAAACAAAGTTTTGTTTCTGGACCCAGACTGAGAAAATACCAGTAACTGAAAATAATGATGAAATAATGTTGGAGGAAAAAAAATGCTTCCTCCTTCCATCCAGCCTGGTTATTTTACAGCTTCTACTCCCAGAACATGATGATATAGAGTCAGCTTTAACTTTCACCATCAGCTTCCTACTTGATTCAGGTGACAGGTGTAACTGTTATCTCAGTGTGATGCAGAGAAGAGACCAACATACAGCAGGACTCTGTGGATTTAAGGTCTAACAGCACAAGATAAGTTGAATGAGATTTAAAAGAAACATGAGTCAAAATGATTCTCTGTGCAGCAGCTGATCTGTTGCAGAAACAACTAAAACTGTCTGTGGCAATGGAGAGATAGTGAATATCACTCCTCACTTTCAATAAAGAGGTGAACACAGAAAATAATGTCTACTGCAAAGTCACAGGAAAACCAGAGTGTGAGGAAAGAGCACATTACTGTATTGATGAAAAAACAAAGATCTGATGGATAAAAACTCTTCTCAAAGTTTGAATGTAGGTGGTGCAAAGCACAGAGAGCAGAGAGAGATGAAGAACCCTCTGAAACCAGTCCTGGAGTCCTTGAAGAAGGACTTATTATGGACTGACAGGAGACAGAAAGACACTTTCCAGTCATTTCTACCAGCAGTCAGCAGACAAAAACTCATGAGAGCACCTTTACACCTCACTGTGACAAAGAGAACCAGCCCAGTTCAGCCTCTGCACAGCTCTGAGGGACAAACACTGCTGTGACTGTATTTAAGAGGCAACATACTGTGATTCACAACTGACAACTGACAATCATATCACTAATAAACCGTTAAATTCAATAGCTAATTAAAAAGCCAACAGGAGAACACTGTTTCTTTTACAGGCTGTTGGTATAAGATTTGAAGGAGAACAATGATTGAGACCTTAAGTGAGATTAGTTTCTTTGTGAGCTCATTATCAAGTTTGTCGTGGGCACAGGATGAAGCAGGATGAACGGTTTGTATTTTTAGGTAAGAAGTTTTTGGCCACAATCCCAGTTGCCATTTAAAGCACAGACTCATCACTCTGCCTCCACAAAGGCTCTAATCTAGTCACAAACTGCTTCAGTCAAAGAGAGAGAAACAAATAAATAAAACAATAAGAACAGCAGATAAAACTCAAGAGAGGAGCAGATATAGAACACAAGTGTAAACGTAAAATACGTTACCTAAAAACCTGTCTGAACAGATGGTTTTGTATCTGCTTTGTGAAAGAGTCCACAGAGTCCACACACCTCAGACTTACTGGGAGATTATTCCAAAGTTTAGAGGCTGCAAACTGGAAAGCACAATCTTCCTGAGTCTTAAAACATGTCCGAGGTACATTTAGAAAGTCCTGACCTAAGAGATCAGCTCATGGTGTGGGGCTGCAGAAGGTCCATGGTATACTGTGGAGCCTGGACATGTAACAGTCACTTCTGCACAATGAACTTCAGCGATGGTTTAGGAATTAAATCTTTTGAAGTCAGCACATTATACAGGGACAGTGATACACCTGGATGTGTTTCAGCCAACCACCAACAGTGTGAGCTGCACACTGAATGTGATATTTCAGTGTTAGAGACAGAAACAGGATTTTCCATTGTGTTGGTTGTAGTCACATCAAGTCATGATATGAATGGTCACTAACAGTCAAACTGTGCTGGAACAGTGAAAAAAGTGTTTTTCCACTTTATTGCACAGCAAATGAAGTTGTTGATCTGAGTGTGGCGAGCGAGGGAGATGAGATAGATGATAATGGGGGTTGTAGCAGATAGCGGATGGTGTCGATCACTACAACACCCAACTAAGAGCAACCTACGAAGCCAGACAACACCACCTTGGGAATTTCGCCCAAGGAAATCGTTTTAGTCAACTGTACCAACTCCAAGGCACCCAGGTTCGTTTTACAACGGGCAGAGACGTGGTTCCAGAGCAATAATCAATATACTTTATTTCAAAATAACTTCAGTATGTCTTTAAACATTATAAAACACCATTCACACACAGAGTATTAAAATACTATAAAACAGCATTCACACACAGGGGACGTGAGGGAAAAGGGGGAGACCCTATCAGGGCTGAGGCTTACCAGGGAGCCAGCTCGAGGAGAGGAGTGAGGGATCCCAAATAATATACAAAAATTATCACCCCAGCCGCACGTGACAGCCACACACACCCACGCACACGTAGTGAAAGGAACCCAGGACCAGAGGAGGCACATGACACAGGAAAGAGGGGGAAACCACCACCCGGCACCACGACCACCACCACCTTCAGCTCTCAGCCACTGAAAAGGGGACAAGGAAATAAAATTAGTGGAAAACACAGGAAAACAAATAACCAATATACAAATACTAACAAAAGAAAATAAATCAATGCTTACAAATTAATCAAAGCACTAAGAATATCAGTAACTAAACAAAACATAAAATTCTTGTCACAAGCAAAAGAAACAGTCAAGGAACAAAAAAAAAAAAAAAAATCCAACTGAGTATCAGGGCTAATTGAATCACAGAAGGTCAAAAAATAAGCAAGAAAAGAAAGAAAAAGAAAAAATAAATAAACCAGCACAGGACCTAGTTAAACACAATATTTAATAAACCAAATAATCTAACCTAACAGAAACAAAGCTATAAAAAAAAAAAATCAAAACAATAACCCAAAACCCATTCTAACTAAATGCAACAAAGGAAATGGGGGCATTAAATAAAGAGCAACCCCACCGTGCATTCATTCAATTTTTAAAAGTCCAGGCCCAAGGCAAAACGAAACTGCCCATTCAATACTCGCGTAGGTAGGGGGTGATTGCGTTGTCCACCTCGCGCAGCCCGACAGCAGCAACAACACCGAGCGCCCGAGCGACCGGCAGAACCGCAGCGGAGAACCGCGGCAGAAACACCCCGGTAAGGTTGAACATTGCAAAGCAGCAGTATTTCTGACAAAGCAGCTGGCAAATAATTCTCGATCAGGCTACGTGTGATCACCTGAGGGAGAGAGAAGCTGAGCATGTCCACTCAGCAACAGTGGAGGCTAGCAGCAACCTGCGGCTGATTTGCAGCACTGGGAATGAACCCACGAGCCGCGCACGTCGGTGGAGGATCGGCAGTTTGGCGTCTGTGCCAGCGGCGACAAGGCGGAGGGAAGCGGGTGACCAGGAAGTGGGCCTCGGAGCCAGGAGCAAGAGAGGGTCAAGATGGCCAAAGCACCCTTTTATAGAGTGCCCTCATGTGGTGATAGGCTAACGAGGACCGAGGCAAGCACTGCCAACTCACTGATAACTACAATCAATATTCCTACTCCAACTTTTCCCCAGCTAAGCAGGAAAAGTTTGGTTTGCATTATCAGTAACATAACACAGCTCTGATATGGCTGTAACTGATCAGTAAACAGTGACATAAGGCTGATATTATTAACTGGTCACTCAGTGCATTGGACAAAATTTTCCCACAAAGAAAAGAGTCACCGGGAGAACCACTCTGCCCTGAGGGGACATTCGCCATGGGTATGTCCGAGATGCTTGGGACTCCTGGCATCTGGTATGCCTGGAAGCGCTGTCCCCGGAAGACGTGGAGGATCTATTTATCTATTGGACATTGATAGCAGGGATACTACTGATTGGCCTGGGTACTGCCCTGATCTATCGGAGAATTGGAAAAACCGCTGCTGGCAAATCGGCACTACCGCTAAAGCGGAGATAAAACAGCACCACGGGTTCATGGATACCGGCTGACAGAATTCCAACAGAAGATGGCTCGGATCGAAGGACTGATCAGTGACATCTCAGCCCGATCTGAGGAGGAACAGAGACGAAGTGATAACATCGGAAGACAGTCCGAACACCTGTTAAGATCGGTGAAGGGACTGTCTGTCAAGCTTGAGGAGATGTCGAAGTTACTCCATGCATCTGCAGGGGATGATGAGCGCTGATACCAGACTGATTGATTACTGATCTAGATAAATTCAACGCAGATCAATAAAATTGCTTCGTGCATATTGGCTGTATTGTTTCTGTCCTCGCCCCCCCTCCCGGCCTAGAAGAATAGCTCTGCAGCTGTGCTCCTATCAAATTCCTATGCAGCTCAGATCTCCCTTCAAGGACAACTGATGAACTGACCTGTAAACATCCTGGCAGTCTAGGTCATACAAATCGCAAACACTTCTCATAGACTGATGCACACACACTCCCTCCCTACCCACCCCCCATCTACCGTCTGCCTCCGCACCTTATCTTTTGTAACCCCCTCCCTATGTGTCCATTAAAAAATTCCAGCATGTTTCCACGTGTACTGTGTACAAAAGTCATAATGTATGATGTGACTGTGTGTCAAATGTATGTATTGCAACTTGCAAATTAACTTTCAGGAAAGCGTGTGGTGGTGCAAACATTTTTGCTATGGCCCGGAGGCTATACTCCTTAACGAAATTTCGCCTGTACTTCTGTGCAAGTGACAATAAAGTTCCTATCCTATCCTATCCTATCCCAAAGTACAAACAAGAGCACAGGAGTGAGACTAAACTCCAAACTGTAGAGACTGAGGTAGAAGCTGCAAAAGTCCTGAGAGCTGAAAACAGAGAGACGTTTTAGAACAGAGCTTTCTCTCTAATCTTCAGCATAGATACACAAGTTTAGCTACTGAAGACACAGCTAAGGAGAGGAGAATGTTAAGAGTTGGCAATGGCCGGGTCACAGCAGCAGTGCAGCCATCCCCTACTACCCTGGAACATTGTGTTCCCAGAATGCAGGTTTACTTGTGGTTCCTAAAGTCTCCAATAGAGAGAATGGGAGGCAGAGCCCTCAGATATCAGGCTCCTCTACTGTGGAACCATCTACTAGTTTGGGTCTTGGAAGCAGACGCCCTCTCCATGTTTAAGAGGAGGCTTAAAACTTTTCCTTTGATGAACCTTATAGTCAGAGCTGAGTAAGGCTTTCCTGAATGAGCCACTAGTTATGCTGCTATAGGTCTACACTGCTGGAAGACTTCACATGATGCACTGATTTCTCTCTCCTCCTCTCCCTCTCCATCTGTACACATTCATATCCCATTAATGTATGTTACTAACTTGGCTTCTTCTCTCTCCCATGGTGTTGTGCTTTCTCGTCTCTGCAGTTACTTCCACCTCCAGAGCTGCAGAGTCTGGATCTGTGACTGCAGGCAAACTACTGTTCCACATGCAAAGCACTGGTGGTTGATCTTCAACATAAATGATAAAAAAGACTTGGAGGACGCCTGTTTCAACTATATAAGTCAGACTGCTGAAGCCTCATGTTTGCTTCTTTTGAACTTTGGAAGTCCCTTTTACACAGGACATGGACTGTGGATTTTATGCTCCATCATTTAGGAGGATCCAAAGCAACAACCACAAATTATTTCAATTTACATAAAAGCATGTGAATGTTTTTGAACATTTGAAGTTTAAAAGACAAACTTGAAAAATAGGCACCTTTCCTTTAACACAAACCATAATGCTTTCAACCAAAAAATGGAAACCTAAGTTGACAATATGAAAAACTCACAGATACAATCAGCATAAATAAACAATACAACAAACACATCCCACTGAACTGAAACACTGACATCAACTAAAAAAGGTTTTGACTTACTGAAAACCTTGGAGGTGATCTGGACTTTCCTGTAGTGTCCTCTTGTCCTTGTAACAGCAGTAGCTCCTCCCTTCCTTGTCAATAATTGTGCAGAAATATCTGAGTGGTTCTTTCTTCCTAAATCATGAGCAAGTCCTGTCCAGTCCAACTGTTTCTGCTCCTGTTTGACTTCTGAACTTGTCTCTGGCTGTGTGTCCACTTACTGCAGCCTGTGACATCAGGCTGTAGAATGTTGATACATCAAAGGCATCAAAGGACAAACACACACACACACTTGTCTTACTATAGTTGTGAGGACACATGTTGCCATAATGCATTCCCTTGCCCCTTAACCTAACCTAACCTTAACCATCATAACTGAAAGCCTAACACTAACCAAAACATAACCCATACTAATGATATTCAATCTTCTCAAAAATACCAAATGAATTACAACAATAAGCACTAAGGACCATTCAGCTGGGTTGGTGAATTCAGCACCAAGGACATCAGCAGCTGAACTGTACACAACTACATGTACTAACACACAGCAAATTCACAAAGTACTAAAATCTGGAGTCAGGCAAAAAGTGTGAAAGAGTTACATTTCTGGAGTTTATTTTATAACCCTGACTACAGTTTGTGTTAAGGTGTACACCCAGGCATAGTTGAATTTTGGAGTTTATTCCCTGGTGTTCAGGATCTGGTTTTAACTCTGCCCCTGGATAGGGTGACCAGATGTGGGACAAAGACTACGTTTGCGTGGGACAATGTGGGATACCAATGCATCAAGGTAGAACTTATAAAAAAAATAAACATTTCTATTCTGCTCCATCAAAAGTCTTTCAGCTCTATCACAGCAACAATTGCAGGTAGGCCGGGCCCACACAGACAATGCACTTTCAGCTTCCGTCCATGTCTCACGCTGCATGCCGTTTTGACTTGACTTGCATTGTTTGTTGTTGGTGGCGCGCGCCCGACGCGACCCGCGTCCCAGTTTGATTGACATGATCAAACAGCCCGCCCCGCCCCCTATTTGATAAATGCCAATTATAAAACACGCATTTCAAAACTGGAGTCTGACTGTCAATAACAATGCGGGACAGCGTCTCAATTTGTGGGACGTGTGAAAAGTAATGGAAATGCGTGACCGTCCCGCACAAAGCGGGACATCTGGTCTCCCTACCCCTGGAGTTCATGAAGCATTTTATCATCGCGGTATGAGTAGCACAAGGCAACCGCATGTCGGTGTTTTAAGAGTATAATTTCCGGCTCAACGGCGCAGACGCAGCTGAAAAGTCAGTTTTGGCTAGCATGCTAACAGTTGAGCTTATAAACTGTAGCCTTGCTGTTTTGAACAGCGGTGAGAAAGGCGTATTTTAACAGTGTGTAGTTGGGAGAAATTTTTACGTGAACATGTTATTCTCAGACATATGACATTTTCTTCCTTTATGTCAAGCCAACATGTTGATTAAAGTACAACATGGAGGGAAGAAGAAGTACATTAAACTCAGAGGCTTGCTTCTTAGATTTTGTAACGTGGAGTTGTTATGGTATAGTCCAGCAGACGTTTTTCATCACCAGAGACTACAATGCTGAAAGTCAGAGATCAACAGGGAGTAGAGGTGGATGAGGATGTGTTTCAGAGATCTCTGTTTTTTGATCTATTATCTGATTGTGAGAAGTGGATGATAAGAATTCCAAAGTACAGTATTTAATCAGTTCATATTAAGCTGTATGTGTTGTCTGCATTTCAGACCTCCCATCTACTGAAGCATCTATGAACCTGGCTGATCGTTCAGACCTGACAGAATATGTGACCCTCACTACTTGTGGTAAGCAGAGTTATAGGTAATGGTAATGTTTTGTCTTGAGACAGGTAATATCCAGCCAGGTATGTGATATAGTTTTAATGTACTGGACTTTAGATTTTATTTGCCTTATACTTGTGTGTGTGTGATCTTCAGATCTAAGTGTCCTGCAGCAAGGGTGTGAAGGCTCCTCCTCTCCAAGTCTGACAGATACACT
The DNA here is from genome assembly GCA_016801885.1 of Toxotes chatareus. Taxonomy (NCBI): domain Eukaryota; kingdom Metazoa; phylum Chordata; class Actinopteri; family Toxotidae; genus Toxotes; species Toxotes chatareus. The sequence goes on from JAFBJY010001496.1 coordinate 28,059, forward strand.
GTCAGTCTCAAGCACTTTTAAAATTGTAATTGTTTTCCAACTTTTATACAACTAGATTTTAATCATTGTTTATTAGACATAATTGCTAAAAAAAAATGCAAGTAATATGTAATAGGTATTAGATGAATGTATTTGCTTACAACATAGATCTAAGTGTAGTTGTAAATACGTTTATAATGTTTTCTTTTTGAGAATGTGGAGCAAATTCTTACTTCAAAACCAGCAGGGATGACTGTGATTAAAGGGTATGAACAGACTGGAAGTTTGAAATTTTCCACCACACGGTTACTGGTTAATATTATTGTCGCTCACATGCATGGAACAGAAGGAAAAAATATGTATATAAAACATATTTTAAAAAATAGTAAGAGATTTTTTTTCTCACTTGCAGTAGAGCTGCAGTTAAGCAACAAAAGAGTTCCATGCCCTCGGGATTGTTTCACTTTCCCCATCTTTGAAAGACCCATACTCCAAAAAGTGATATGTAGGTTTAACTCCCTTGTTTGCAAATAAGCAACATACAGTATTTGTTCTTGAGACAGCTTTTTTCTTTCAGGAACACTTCTATGATATTCAAAGCAACAAAGGCCCTAACCCTTTCTTGAGTGGCGCATGAAGACTGTGCAACTGAAATCCAAAAGCACCGCTTCATCCCAGAGTAGAGTGGAGCTAAAAGGACGTCCCACATCATCCAGAACATATGATGATCAGCCAATCAGAGATTGGCTGATCATCATAAAACCATTAGAACAATGCACAGAGCAATATCATAAACACACTACTTAATATATATAATGAGTGTGAAAGTACTTTTCACTCTGTTGGGACACAACATGGCTTTCTCTTCTGGAGCTGCTTCATCTTCTCACTCCACAACCAGCTGGCAGAAAGTGTCCCACAAAGATCAGCGTCATGGAAATAACTATCAAAATATGTGACTGTAGTCTAGGAGCAGTCTACAGTATGTGATTGTGTTTACACATGTTCACTTTGGATTTGTACCATTTCTTAAATACTTTGCAGTATTTTCTCTCTTAACATAATATACAGATCAGCTGCAGCAAGTGCATCTGTTGGAGCATCCCATTCATTTTCTTCCATGAGGAGACAACACAGTTCAAAGACAGTTTCATCACATGGAAAATGGCCTTTGGAGTGCACTCTTCCATACACACAGATACTTCCTCCGTGGAAACAGGCTTCAGTCTGTTGACAGCACTGTGCAGCTCTGGGAATGAATACATCACAATAGGCCGAGCTGATGCAACATCACCACTTGTTCTTGGTCGGATTTTGTGTGAGTTCCACGTGTTCACCACTTCATCAAGTTCTTCCTGCAAAGAAAGCAGTACAGTAGATAAAGACTATAAATATGTGAAATAGACTTTTATCAAGCAAGTGCTGCTAAAACTGAGGATCAGTTTGTTGTGCTGCCTTTAGGGATCACTTTGTCTTGCCAATTTGACAACAATAACATGAACAGTTGATCCCATTGGTGCATTGAACAAAACTGAATACTATCAAAAAAGGAAATACTGTTGTGACGAGTACTACAAAAATATCAAACAGAATAAATTAGAGGAGAGAAGAAGAGTACTTGTGACTGTATTCTTCTTTTACTATGTTGGGTGAGGAAGCATTTTACCTGGACAAGATTAAGGAAACAGAATTGGATAAGACTTTTATCCAAAAAATCTCCTGTGAAATGTCCATCATCCTGAAAAGCTTGAAATAAGTTCATCCAGAACTGTGCACTCTGTTTGCGGAGGATACCCCACCACGCTTCGATGCGCTGGTTGGTTGTGCTTCTTCCATAAAGGAAACTTTTCTCCCCTGCAAAACTGTCAGTGTGGTTTCTTCGCAAAAACATCTGCATTTCTTCTACACAACCATTTTCTGTGCCTCTGTCTGCGCGTATCCTCTCTGGACATCCACCAATACATGAAACTGTTTTCATGAAGTAATTTGCAACCACTTTTGGATCATTGTTCGTGGTATATGCCTCCATCCACAAGACATAGCGGCTAAAACCGTCTATACAACCATTGATGGCGATGCCATAGAGTTTTAGTTTGTTGTAGCCATCCATGTGCCAAAGTGCATTTGGCCCTCTGCAGCTGTACTGACGTCTTCTCAAGTGTCGTGCTCTTCTTAATTCCACACCCTGTGGATCAACCAGTCTGATGATTTGCCTTATGGTATCTTGCGAGACAACTAATCCCTGTTGAACTGCACGAAGATGTAGCCACCGATAACCCTGCATCTGTCCATTTGTCATTATCTCATGTTGGACAAAAGCCAGGACTTCTTGCAAGTCTGACTGGTTCTTCCTTCTGAATAGACCAAGTCTTTTACAAATTCGTTTTAAAAGTACGAACACTTATAATAGTATGATTGTTGTGTGCCAAAATTGCAAGTATTTCTCTGTTGCTGAAAGAAAGTCTGAAGTACAGTCTGATTAAGTCATCCACATTTGACATTGTAGTCACTGGTTGTCTTAAGAGGAAAAACTGAAGAGAGCAATTCGGTCTCCATAGCAAGGGATGTAATTTGCCAGCGTTGCATCATCCATCAGTGCAATGACATCACTGTCAATCTGTACAGAAGAGGAAAGAAAAGACATCATTTTCTTTAAAGATCATATTTCACAAAAAACAGAGTTTGGATGGAACATGCATTACATGAATGCCCCTTTGTCAACTTTGGCTGCCATCCCCATGACAGCCAGACCAAACCAACAGATAACCAAACAACTCACCATCACTACATATGTAATATTTGATGTTTATATATGATAATAATGGCTCCTACAATATATCAGGCCAAGAAACGGTTCAAAAGACAGACCTGCTAGTAAGCTAATAGCTTTATAATGGATAATCAACATAGGTGTGAGTCTCTCTCCCTCTTTTCTCACTCCCTCTCTCACTTTACCTCAGCATCGGGACACCAACACACTATGTGCAGAACGATTAACGTTCGCCAATATAATTACACGATATGTTTACATTTTTCTGCCAGCCCAGCAACTGAACATTGGTGGCACATATTCTGAATCAATGGTGTCCTCCTGCGCCTACAATACAGTATTATGCTCCTTACTGTAGTTCAAACTTAAGAGAAGCAAAATAAAACGCAACAAACCCTGTGATGCTGTGTACAGTACTCCGTCCACCCAGCATTGCAAGCTAGCCAACATGCTGCTACCTAATGAAGTCTCTCTGTTTTAAGTGTCGGGTAACCCACCAAATTAACACATATGTCCCCGTCACTCACCTTTTGCTTCCATTAAGCCGACTGCTTCTTCTGGAACCCCTCGAGCTCTCAAAAAGTCACTTAAATCCGACGTGTTGAGGGAAACGTCTTGGCTCTCCTCCTGTATCTCTCCCTGCCTTACAGATACCCATAGTTCTGAGATTAAAGTCAGAATTCTGAGAAAAAAGTCAGAATTCTTACACCCCCGAAAAAAATCTTTTTTATTTAAAAATTTTTTTTTTATTAAATCTTTTTTATTTAAATTTTTTTTTTTATTAAATCTTTTTTATTTAAATCTTTTTTTTTTTTTTTTATTAAATCTTTTTATTTAAAAATTTTTTTAGTGGCCCTAATCCTCTTCCGTAGGGTGAGTGAGGAGAAAGATCAAGTGAGATAAAAGTGACAGAAGTAAAACAAAACAAAAGAGAAAAAAAAGACGTCATAATGGACAGAAATTTAAAAAATGTGCTGAGAGACAAAAACTAAAACGTTGATTCAAACACTCTCAGCAGAGTCACAGGTAATCAGCTGGGGTCTGGTGTGATGGAAACCACTGCGATGGAGTCAGCAGAAATAGGCGGAGGAGCTCTTTATTCAGGACAGAGACCAACAGCAGAGGAAAGTAGAGCTCCAAGAGTCATTAGCATCAGAGAACAAGTATCACAGAGTATCTGCAACTTTACTGTGAATCATCCACTGCTGGAAGTCACAGCTCAGAGTGGAGAGAGAGCTGTGTAATGTGCTGTCAGATTCAGAGCTTAAATCAATACACATCTTTTCTCAGCTGTATCCTGATACTGGATGGATGGAAAATCACGTTTGCACTTTCAGACGTTCTACTTGTTTTGTAACTGACACACATTTACAGTGTGAACCATGTGTGAGTGCATTACACCATCACATTGAAGCTCCACTCTGGCACTGACACACACACATCTGGTATCATGTGGACAGTAATAATGTATGAAAGCTTTCAGTGTGTGTGCAGAAATCATTTCCATTTCCTCCACCTGACCAGTTTGACCAACATGAAACAGACCTGACTTGTCTCTGAGAATCAGCCGTCTCACTTCTCTGACTCTGACACCAAACTATATTTCCCATCATATTGCTGTGATGGGATTCCATCTAACCTTTGCTTTGCTTCTCTTGCTGCCTGCATGTTATAATGAAAACAGTTTTCTTCCTTCTTCTTCTGAGCCTAAAATACAAATGAGCAGTGGGATGGAAACAGGTGGAGAATGTAAATAAACTCTACAAACACAATCCACCTGTGCCACAAGGTCTCGAGGGTGGAAACTTCACAGATGGAAACAAAAGTGAGAACAAAAATACAATAAAGTATAAATATAATAGAAAATGTAACTTGGGGCAGCAGTGTCTCTTCTGTGTGAGGGCAAACATCCAAAAGATAAACTAGAAGGATTTTAGACTGAAAAGACATATATATTTTTATAATACCATCATATATCAAAAGTGGAAAATATGCACTAATATTATTCACACACCCTAGCGACCTCAGAGATTACAGGCCTGTTGCACTGACGTCACACATCATGAAGACTCTGGAGAGACTCATCCTGGAGCAGCTCCGGCCTATGGTCCAACCATTTATGGACCCCCTTCAATTCGCCTACCAGCCCCGTCTCGGAGTGGATGACGCCATCATCTACCTGCTCAACAGAGTCTACACCCACCTGGACAAGCCGGCGAGCGCTGTGAGAATCATGTTTTTTGATTTCTCCAGTGCATTTGACACCATCAGGCCGACTCTGCTGGGTGAGAAGCTGACGGCGATGAGGGTAGATACCCCGCTGGTGTCCTGGGTTGTGGACTACCTGACTGGCAGACCACAGTACGCGTGCGCTTGCAGTGCTGTACGTCAGACAGGGTGGTCAGCAACACGGGGCTCCACAGGGGACCGTCCTCTCTCCCTTCCTCTTCACTCTCTACACCACAGACTTCAGCTACTGCACAGAGACCTGCCACCTTCAGAAGTTTTCTGACGACTCTGCTGTAGTATGATGTATTTCAGGTGGTGATGAGAGTGAGTACAGGACGGTTGTGGACAACTTTGTCACATGGAGCAAGAGAAACCACCTGCAGCTCAATGTGATGAAGACAAAAGAACTGGTGGTGAACTTGAGGAGGACCAAGGCTACAGCGACACCATGGTGGAGGAGTACAGGTACTTGGGGGTGTACCTAGATCACAAACTGGACTGGTCCAAAAACTGTTTACAGAAAGGGCCAGAGCCATCTCTATTTTCTGAGACGGCTAAGGTCCTTTAACATCTGCCGGAAGATGCTGCGGATGTTCTATGAGTCTGTGGTGGCCAGTGCCATCCTGTACGCTGTTGTCTGCTGGGGCAGCAACCTGAGGGTGAAGGACTCTAACAGACTCAATAAGATCATCAGAAAGGCCAGCCATGTTGTGGGAGAGAAGAATGTTGTCCAAAGTTAGGACAATATTGGACTCTCCTTCACACCCTGTCCACCATGTGCTGATCAGTCACAGAAGCTCGTTCAGCAACAGACTCATTGTTCCACGCTGCACAACAGAGCGACACAGGAAATCATTCCTGCCTGTCGCAATCAAACTTTATAACTCTGGACTGTAAGAATCACGGACTCATGTATACTGTGTATACTTCATTTTTAAACTATCAACCACAAACCTCATGTACATATCTGCAAATATTAAAATATTAAGATGTCTTATTTTTTCTATTCTTTTATATCATTTGTATATATTGTTCTGTTTGATTTTGGAGTTATTGCAATATTTTTACTTGATTTTCATTATACTATACTTTTATTCTTATTTGTTTTTCACTTCACTTGTTTATTCTAGAATTTTTTCTCTTACCACACAACTATGTGCAATTTTCCTCTTCATTTTCAACTGGGAGTTATGTAACAGTAAGAATTTCCCTCTGGGGATCAATAAAGTTATTCTGATTCTGATTATGTTTTTTTTTTTGCCTCATTGTAAAGCTCAGGTATATCCAACAGTAGAATTTGATTAATGACTTTTTGAAAATGTTTACGTGTAGGAGGATAAGCAAGAGTGTCTACGGGTGAATTTAGACCAGACCTGATTGGCAAGTGAAAAACAAAGGAAAACGCACAGGATGACACTGAACCATATAACATACCGTCACATGAAGCAGAATCATCCAGCCCTGTGCCTCTGGTGGAAGAGTTCATAACAGATGCAACGCATGAAACCAATTTAGGCTTCCCTGCTGGAAGTCAGCAAAGGCAATGACCCTCAATGCTCCTCAACAGACGACAAGAGGCAAAACCGTAAAAGAACAAAAACACAAGGAGTAACGCAAGGAAACAAACGCTGGAACGCTTAACACTAGGGACGATCTGGCACAGACGAAGGGGCAGGCAAGACTTAAATAGACTAGGGGGCGGGAAGAACAGTTAAACACAGGTGAAAACCATAAAGGCGGGGCAGGTAATCAGAATTGGAGGGAAAACACCAGAGGGCAGGAAGTGAATCTAGAACTAAACAGGCAGAGACAGATTTCAAAATAAGACATGAGTCAAACATGAAAGGCAACACAAGGAAATAGTCATCAGACCGGGCTTAGGGACTAGACATGACAGTAAAGAAGTAACAGAAGGTACATTAACTTTAGAGCTATTCCTTTTAAGATATACTGATGTGGATTTTTCTGCAGGCTGGGTGGCTGAACCCCGTCAATGGCCACTTGAAGCAGAGCTCAGGCCCATCTGAGGCCCCCACACCTTCTTCTTGTAGTCTTTTGTCTTCTGTAGAATTCTAAGTTTTTCAGATCTTTAGTCAAAGTAAATGCACAGAGTCAATCAGAGGCTGGAGCTCAGAGAAGTTGAGTCCAGGATGCTTTATTCCTCAATACAGAGTTCAAAAGCATGAGCAGTCCTGCAGGAATTCATTCATTCATTCATTCATTCAGAGAACTTTATTGTCATTCCTTCTACGTCAGGTACATATTAGGAACGAGATTTACGTTGCACCAGCTCAGGAGATCGCAGTAGAGAAAAAAGTTACAGAAAAATAAGTTACCATAAAAATAAGGATAAGAATAACATAAAAAAGACACAAAGTATTTACAAATAACAAAGTAAGTATTTTCAGCGAAATTGTGCATAGTGGAGGTTGAGGATGGTAAGGGTATACACATTTATATATACACAGATATATCTATATCTTTCCAAATATATACTTTTTAAAAATATATATATATATATATATATATATTTATTATATTTATATATACATACAGCTATTAAATATTAATATATATATATATATATATATATATATATACACATATACATATTATAGTGATTATTATAGTAATTGCACGTGTCCATGGTGGGATAAATAAATATACATAGGAAAATATGGTCCCTGAGCAAACTATTGCACATGTAATGTGGCTACTGTACCAGAAGAAAAAGGAATTTCAATATGAAAAAGTGAAAAAGTGTGGGTCAGTGTCCTGTTGGAAGGCTACAGAGCATTCAGGAGTCTGATAGCCTGTGGTATGAAGGAGTTGTGGAACCTAGTAGTTCTGCTTCTGATGCCGCGGTACCTCTTTTCAGAGGCCAGAAGAGAAAACAGTCTGTGATGTGGGTGTGAGTTGTCTCTGATGATGTTGTGAGCCCGAGACAGGCAGCGTTTGTGTCCAGTGTCCTGGACCGCAGGCAGAGAGGTCCCGATGATTTTCTCCGCTGTCCTCACCACCCTCTGGAGGTTTTTCCAGTCTGCAGCTGTGCAGCTGCCGCACCACCTGAGAGATACAGTTTGTGAGTACACTGTCTATGGTGCTTCTGTAGAAGGTGGTGAGGATGGGAGGGGGAGGTGTGATCTCTTCATCCTGCGGAGGAAGTGTAAACGCTGCTGTGCTCGTTTCACCAGAGACGTGGTGTTGTCAGACCAGGTTAGTTTATTTGTTAGGTGTAGACCCAAGAACTTGGTGCACCCTACCACCTCCACAGCTGTGTTGTCGATTTGCAGTGGGGAGTGGCAGGGCTGGTTCTTCCAGAAGTCCACAATCATCTCCTTTGCTTTATCAATGTTGAGGATTAGACTGTTACTTCTGCACCAGTCCACCAGCTGCTCCACCTCCTGTCTGTACGCTCTGTCATCATTGTTTCGGATGAGGCCCACTACCGTTGTGTCATCCGCATACTTGATGATGTGGTTGGTAGTGAATCTGGAGACGCAGTCGTGGGTCATCAGAGTGAAGAGCAAAGGGCTCAGGACGCAGCCCTGAGGGGAGCCAGTGCTCAGCCTGATGACCGAGGAGGTGTTCTTCCCCACCCGGACAGACTGGGGTCGGTTGGTGAGGAAGTCGAGCAGCCAGTTGCACAGGGTGGTGTTGAATCCAAGTGTCATCAGTTTGCTCACCATGTTCTGGGGGATGATTGTGTTGAATGCTGAGCTGAAGTCCACAAACAGCATTCTCACATGGGTGTTTTTCTCCTCCAGATGTTGATAGCTCAGGTGGAGAACAGAGGAGATGGCGTCCTCTGTTGAGCGGTTAGAGCGGTAAGCAAACTGACAGGGGTCGAAATTGGGAGGGAGTTTGGTGACCATGTGCTGCCTGATGAGTCTCTCGAAGCACTTCATCATGATGGGGGTGAGTGCAACGGGGCGGTAGTCATTTAAACAGGAAACTGCAGGTTTTTTTGGTACTGGCACAATTGTGGCTGTCTTGAAGCATGATGGCACAGTTCCCTGGTTCAAAGAGCTGTTGAAGATGTCTGTCAGAACCGGGGCCAGCTGGTCTGCACACTCCTTGAGCAGCCGACCAGGTATATTGTCTGGTCCTGCTGCCTTCCGGTGTTGATGTTCTTTAAGGACCTGCGGACTGCCACTGCTTCGAGCTTCAGTGCCTGTTCATCTGGGTGGGGCTCTGCCTTCTGTGCTGGTGTCGTGTTCAGTGCCTCAAACCTGCTGAAGTGTTTGTTCAGTTCATTTAGGAAGTCAGTGTCATCCTTACAGGGCACCTGGGCTGCTCTGTAATTTGTGATGGCCGGATACCCTTCCACATGTTCCTGGAAACATTCCTGGATTTTCCGTCCGTGTGCGTGCTTTGCTGCCCTGATGGCTCGGTTGAGGTTGGCTCTGGCTGTTCTGAGAGCCGTCGAGTCTCCAGATTTAAAAGCATCGTTACGTGCTTTCAACATAACACACACCTCTGTGGTCATCCAGGGTTTGTGGTTGGCCCGGTTGTGATGTTCCTGATGATACTGACGTCCTCCATGCACTTCTGTATGTATCCTGTTACAGTTGTTGCATACTCCTCCACATTGATGTGCTGGTCTATTGTTGCTGCTGCTCTGAACATGTCCCAGTCTGTGCTTTCAAAGCAGTCCTGTAGAGCTTCCATGGCTCCTTCTGGCCAGACCCTCACCTGCTTCACCGACGGTTTCTCTCTAATCAGCAGGGGCCTATATGCTGGAATAAGCCTGACGGAGAGGTGGTTGGAGGAGCCGAGGGTGGGGTGGGGTACTGCTCTGAATGCCTCTTTGATGTTACTGTAGGCAAGGTCCAGTGTATTTTTCCCTCTGGTTGCAAAATTCACATATTGGTGGAAATTAGGGAGAACAGTATTCATGTTGGCCTGATTAAAGTCCCCAGCAACGATGAAAACTCCCTCAGGGTGTGTGTTTTGCAAGTTGCTGATGGAGTGATAGAGAATGTTTAGAGCCTCTCTGGTGTTAGCGCTGGGGGGGATATAAACAGCTGTGAGGTAGACATTGCTAAATTCCCGGGAAGGTAAAACGGACGGCATTTCACAGTCAGAAACTCTACATCCTGAGAGCAGTGACTGGATATGGCAGTACCGTTGTTGCACCATCTGTTGTTGGTATAGATACATACACCACCACCGCGGGATTTGCCAGTCAGCTCACGGCTCCTGTCCAGCCGGAAAACAGTTAGCCCCTCCATGCTAACGGCCGCGTCTGGAACGGATGGTTGTAACCACGTTTCCGTCAGAATAATGGCGCTACAGTCTCTCACCTCCCTTCTTGTTGTGAGGTCCAGTTGTAAGTAGTCCAGTTTTGTTTCGAGGGAGCGTCCTGCACGGGTTAGCCTTTAGCTTGGCTGTTAGCCCCCCTCGGCAGCCCCGCTTCTGTTTCCTATAAGCGCCGCTTGGTGTGTCTCCAGCAGTGGCGGTGTGTGTGGTTGGTCTCGCTGCTGCGTAGGGGCGCTGGGGCGCCCCGCCCGAAGCGGTCCGTGGTTCTTGACGTAGCAGTCCGTAGTTGCGAAGACACTCCGTTGCTGCGGCATCTACACTACCATATTTACTGTACAGTTGTAATTCTAGTAACGACTTACGTTCATACGTTAGTCTGTTTGTCATGAGGCTGAAGGTTACGCTGAAAATACGTAGAAAGAGCAGAAAAAATAGGATCACTATCGCGAGCGGTACAGCCGCTGCTGAGCAGAGCGCCGCCATCTTAGGAACAACTGAAACTTCAAAAATGTACATCATATTTTATATGCTGGGTTACATCTTTTCTCAGGGACATGTCCGGACGTGTATTGACATATTTGGGCATGTCCCTTCCCATTTCTGTAATTAATATTAGCCAGTGTTTATCAGTATCAACCACTTCCTCACCAAATCTTATTTTCAGGTACTTGAGTTACAATGGTGTCTTTTTCTCCTTGGGCTCCTCCTGTCCGATGTACCTTGGGCATAAGTTATCTAATGGTGTCAGGAAGTTTCATTATTTATTTTTTTAAAAACTGTCCAAGCCAACCTTATCTCAGTTTTACTCCTACAAGCTTTAATAATGGCTCCCTCAAGGTTCAGCAGTGCTAGACAAAGAGTGATACACAAAACAGCAGGTGTTTGTCTAGACAGAAAGTGATAAACAAAACAGCTAGTGTCTATCAGGTAAACACCCTGCGGAAATCTCCGTAAATGCCCATATTTGGAGTGCACACAGTGAAACAAAGTATAGATAGGTATAGCATAAGCACGTATTTACAAAACACTCAAGACCCTGTCACCACAATATGTTATAGATTAGCAGCTTTCAAATGTGGTGATTAGCTTTGTTTATTTAGAATACCATCTTACAAGCCATTATTGTGGATTCACATGTTACAAAATTATTACAGATTTTTAAAATTATTAGAAAATAATTATTCTTTCTTTTTATTTTGTTGTTTGTAGTGTGCAGTTGAACAATGGGTTGGACAATCACAAAAATGTACTTATGTGTTTTTTTGTTTGTTTTTTTGAAAACAATTTAAACTTGCAAAGTTTTTATTTTATTTAGAGTGCTTTATGAAACAATTTGTTAATTTTTTTCTTGTTTGCAGAATACCAGCAGTGCCTCCACTACATCATCAAAAAGAATGCTGAAAGACACCACATCTTCACTCATAAGTTGCCCGATGAGTCATGTTTTTTTTTATTTCACGCACTGATTGGACTAAATTCTAATAAAACAAAAAAGACAATTCAAAACTTTACACTGGACTAATATTATTGCAAAAGGAATACGAAGTGTGCACCCTTTCTGCTCTTTTGCATTCAGGCAACACAGTGTCAAAACAATAGGATCTAAGAAAAACTGCCCTGTGTTTACCTGCTCTGGAACATGCCTTTTCAAGGAGTGTGGTGTCCAGGTGGACGTCAAAAGGAGAGTGAATCCTCTCTCAGGGCTCAGGTCTTTTTCAAGGGGGAAATGGTGCAGCACAGATCAGACATGCTCAAGAGAAGGACAATTACAGCAGATGACAGAATGAAAATTACTGAGAAACTAAGATCAAACCTTCCAAGGCGCCTTCATCCAGAGAGCTTAATGAAGTTGGAGGAGGATGTTTTTACATCTAGATGCAGGGATGAGGTGCCAACCCCAGGAGTTTTGAAAACCATCAGCTGTTCTGAAAGGGAAAAAAAAGAGGCTGCACAGCAACGAGTGATCAGCATGCAACTGATGTCCGAACAAGATAAAAACACAGAGGACAAGTTGATACAAAAAATTATTCTTTAGCCAAAAGCAATGATGCTCTGGTCGAAGAAGACAAGCCATCTCTTCCATCAACGGTCAAAAAGTGACAGTATATTTGGAAGCAACAGGCAGTATAGTAAAAAAGAGAGTTCACCATTTTACATTTATGAACTTTTAGGAAGACATCCCCTGAAAGGCTGCTCCCCAGTGCCTGTAGCTACATTCATGCTCAGAGTCAGTCAGGGCCTGGACCCAAAAGCAGAACGTAGGCAGCTTAGAGAGTAATCAACAGTTTATTCACAGTAATCGAAGAATAACTTAAAGAACTAAGGGCGGCATGGGTATCCCGGAAAACTTGGATGTGTCGGTGGAGGCAGCAGGGAAGGAAGCACGGGAGGGCGGAGTCGGCGGAGTATGTATGGAGGGAGACGTGAGCGGTTAGGAGAGAGGGGCAAAAGGTAAGTTGACAAAAACCACAAAAGAGAAGATTCAAAGCGATTATCACAAGGAGGAAAAAATCATGAGGCTCATTGATCTAGTCACCGGGAAGATGGCGGTACGATCTGGCGAGGACCGACTGGAAAGCTGAGCCTCTTATACTCCGAGAGGGAGGTAGATTGCCACCAGGATGAGCACAGGTGATTGGAATTGTCCTGATGAGGAGGAGGAGCAGGGAGGACCCAGCCAGGAGAACGCCAAACCCAGGCCACACCAACCAGACAGACAAAAAGAGAAAACAAACAGAAAAAGAGACCACCAACAATACAATCCCCAGAGGCAGCAGAGCTGCCTCCTGACAGTACCCCCCCCTTAATGACCGCCACCAGGCGGTCCACCAAGCTTGTCTGGATGAGCATTGTGGAAATCCCTAATGAGCTGGGGGTCCAGAATGAGGGACTTGGAGATCCAGGAGCACTCCTCCGGGCCATAACCCTCCCAGTCCACGAGGTATTGGAGCCCCCTACCCCGACGGCGAACATCCAGTAGCCGGCGGACAGAGAAAGCCAGCCAGTCATCCACTATCTGGGCGGGTGGAGGGGGAACGGCAGGAGGGCTGAGAGGGCTGGAGGAAACAGGCTTGAGCAGAGAGACGTGGAAGGTTGGGTGGATACGAAGGGAGCGGGGAAGCTTCAGGCGTAAAGACACAGGGTTAATGATTTTCTCTACCTCGAAGGGGCCTATGAACTTGGGAGAAAGCTTTTTGGAATCGGTCTTGAGGGGAATGTCCTTGGTGGAGAGCCAAACCTTTTGGCCTGGGGTGTATACAGGGGCAGGGTTTCGATGATGTCTTTTGTAGGTGGAGGTGGTTTTGAGGAGAGCCCTACGGGCCTCAGTCCAGACCCGTTTGCAGCGGGTAATGTGGGCCTGGACTGAGGGGACAGCTAGATCTTGTTCGTCCTCGGGGAAGAGGGGCGGCTGATAGCCCAGCGAGCACTCAAAGGGGGAGAGACCGGTTGCGGAGGAGACTAGTGAATTGTGGGCATATTCAATCCAAGGAATGTGAGATGACCAGGATGAGGGATTATTGGAGGAGAGACAGCGGAGTGTTGCCTCAAGGTCTTGGTTAGTGCGTTCTGTCTGTCCGTTGGACTGGGGATGAAACCCGGAGGAAAGGCTGACTGTAGCGCCGAGAGAGCTGCAAAAGGCTTTCCACACCTGTGACGTGAACTGTGGGCCTCTGTCGGAAACAATATCTGAGGGAATGCCATGGAGCCGGAAAACCTGTGAAACTAGGACGTCAGCTGTCTCTCGGGCAGATGGTAGTTTTGGTAAGGGAATGAAATGAGCGGTTTTGGAGAATCTGTCGACAACAGTGAGTATGGTAGTGTGTCCGTTGGAGGGGGGTAAACCAGTAACAAAGTCTATGGCTATGTGAGACCAGGGACGGTGTGGAATGGGCAGGGGAAGTAGCTCTCCAGCCGGAGACCGATGAGAGGATTTGTTACGGGAGCAGGTCAAGCAAGCTGCAATGAAGGAGCGGGCGTCTGAGTCCAGGGATGGCCACCAAAAATAGGTTCGGAGAAGGGAGAGAGTCCTTTTAATTCCAGGGTGACAGGAGATTTTGGAGCCGTGGGCCCACTGGAGGACAGCGGAGCGAACTGCCTGAGGAACATAGTGCTTATCCGGGGGGACCGGAACCAGGGTCAGGCTCCTCCAGCAGGGCAGCACGCAACTCAGTCATGAAAGGCCAGGTCAGGGCTCCTATCACGCAGGAAGTTGGCAAGATGGTGTCGAGGGTGGGAGGAGAGGGCTCGGAGTCGAATGAACGTGAGAGAGCGTCGGGTTTGATGTTTTTGGACCCTGGCCGGTAAGTGATGGTAAACCTAAACCGACCAAAAAAGAGCGCCCAGCGAGCCTGACGAGAATTTAATCTCTTTGCAGACTGAAGGTACGCCAAATTCTTATGGTCGGTCCACACCACAAATGGCTGCTCAGCACCTTCCAACCAGTGTCTCCACTCCTCTAATGCCAACTTCACTGCCAGGAGTTCTCTGTTACCAACATCATAGTTGCGTTCTGCTGGGGAGAGACGTCTGGAGAAGTAAGCACAGGGGTGGAGCTTTTGATCAGCCTGGGAGCGTTGAGAAAGGACGGCCCCCACGCCCACGTCTGAGGCGTCCACCTCGACCACAAACTGGCGAGCCGGATCCGGTTGGGTCAGGACCGGTGCAGAGGTGAAGCGTCTTTTGAGTTCGGTGAACGCCTGCTCCGCTTCAGACGTCCACTGAAAGGGGAGAGAGGTGGAAGTTAAACGAGTGAGTGGTGCTGCGATGGTGCTGTAATTACGGATGAACCGTCTGTAAAAGTTAGCAAACCCCAAAAACCTCTGCAGCTGCTTCCTGGTTGAGGGAGAAGGCCAATTTACCACTGCTTGAATTTTGCTCGGGTCAGCCTGTACCTGGCCCTGCTTGATGATGAAGCCGAGGCGAGACCGTGTCAGAGTGAAACTCGCACTTCTCCGCCTTGACATACAGTCTGTTTTCCAATAACCTTTGGAGTACAAGGCGAACATGCTGCCGGTGCTGATGTGGGTCCTGGGAAAAAATCAGAATGTCATCCAGGTACACGAATACAATGCGGTTCAAAAGGTCTCTGAGCACATCATTGACCATGGCCTGGAATACAGCAGGGGCGTTAGTTAGACCAAATGGCATTACCAAATATTCAAAGTGACCGAGTGGGGTGTTGAACGCAGTTTTCCATTCGTCCCCCTCTCTGATTCTTACCAGGTGGTAGGCATTTCTGAGGTCCAATTTTGTGAAAATGGTGGAACCGTGGAGTGACTCTAGGGCTGTGGAGATGAGGGGAAGTGGGTATTTGTTTTTGACTGTGATGTTATTCAGTTCCTTATAATCTATACAGGGCCGGAGGGTCTTATCTTTCTTTTCCACGAAAAAAAAACCTGCCCCAAGAGGAGAGGAGGAGGGACGGATGATTCCGGTTTTCAGAGCGTCATTAATGTAAGTTTCCATGGCCTCCCTTTCCGGCTTGGACATGTTATAAAGACAGCCAGAGGGGAGAGGGGAACCAGGTAGCAAGTCTATGGTGCAGTCATAAGGCCTATGTGGTGGGAGAGACAAGGCTTTACTCTTACTAAAAACCTCTCCCAGGTCATGGTATTCGGTGGGGACTGAGGATAGGTCTGGAGTCTGGAGCATGGAGTCCGGTTCAGGATTCTTCCCTGAGGGAGGCAGAGCAGAAAGTAAGCAGGATTGATGGCACTGAATCGACCAGTTTATTATTTTACTAGAAGCCCAATCAATGTGGGGGTTATGGATCTTAAGCCAGGGGAATCCAAGTACCAGGGGTGTATGGGGGAGCAGAAAAATCAAAAAGGAAATATGTTCATGGTGATTTCCTGAGAGGATGAGGTGAAGAGGTTCGGTCTGGTGAGTTACCTTAGCCAGGTGTTTGCCGTTCAGGGCACTGACAGGGATAAACCCAGAGAGAGGGCGTACCTTGATTCCTGCTTGCTTAACCAATTCGGAATCCAGAAAGTTCTGCTCGGCCCCCGAGTCGATGAGAGCGGAGAGAAAGAGAGGTTCTTCGAGTTGGAGGGAAGCTTGGATCTGAAGTCTAGGGAGATTTGATGTAGGGGGATCGTTGCCCACCAGACTCCCTATTTGTACTGGTGGGCCGCCGAGTTTGGGCGTGAGGTACAGGAATAGATCAAGTGACCGGTTTTGCCACAGTACAGGCACTCACCCGCTCTCAGTCGGCGGCTGCGCTCCTCTGGCGTGAGTCGGGCTCGGCCTAGTTGCATGGGTTCCTCTGAACTCGCGGCTGGAGTCTGAGCAGGTGACACGGTGCAGGTAGGCGATCCCCCCCTGTCCGACAGGCATCGTTCGGGGATCCGGCGAGATGGTGGAGAGAGCCGGACGGCGCGCTCGCGTCTCCTTTCTCTCCTCCGGGAGTCTAGACGGATCATAAGGGAAATTAGTTCATTCAAAGAATCCGGTTCGTCTCTAGCCGCGAGCTCATCCTTAAGTTCCTCACGCAAACCGTTGATGAATCCCGCACGAAGAGCTGCTTCATTCCATCCAGCTTCCGCTGCCAGTGTTCTGAAATCAATGGCGTAGTCGGCCACGCTCCAGGAACCCTGTCTGATGTTTAAAAGTCTTTTTGAAGCGTTAGCAGGGGCATCGGGGTGACAGAACACCAGTTTAAACTCCGTAAGAAAATAGGAAAAAGAGTACCTGCTCATCCCCGTTTCCCCCAGGAAAGCTTCCGCCCACGTGAGAGCTCGTTCCCTTAACAGGCCGACCATGTAAGCGATTTCACTCCTGTCAGCTCGATAAGCATTAGGTTGCATCAAAAAGAAGTGTTGGCACTGAAATAAAAAACCCTTACTTTTATCCGGGTCGCCGTGGAACAGTTCGGGAGTGGGAACAGGCACGTCCGCTTGAGCCGGTACTCCCGAGGCGGAAGCGGCGCCGACCTCGAACGAAGCCGCAGTCACCGAATTAGTCCGCTGTGCTAGCGATTCCACCGCCAAGCCGATCTGTGAGATCTGATGTCCCAGGGAATGCTGACTTTCTTGTAGCTCCTGAAGAAGCTGTAGTTGGCGACCGATGATTACGCCATGGCTGGATACTGCCTGCCGAAGATTGTCGGCGTCTGCTGGATCCATTTTGTCGTGGCCAGATCGTTCTGTCATGCTCAGAGTCAGTCAGGGCCTGGACCCAAAAGCAGAACGTAGGCAGCTTAGAGAGTAATCAACAGTTTATTCACAGAAATCGAAGAATGACTTAAAGAACTAAGGGCGGCGGGGTATCCCGGAAAACTTGGATGTGTCGGTGGAGGCAGAGGGAAGGAAGCACGGGGAGTCCGGCGGAGTCTGTAAGGAGGGAGACGTGAGCGGTTAGGAGAGGGGCAAAAAGGTAAGTCGACAAAAACCACAAAAGAGAAGATTCAAAGCGATTATCACAAGGAGGAAAAAATCATGAGGCTCATTGATCTAGTCACCGGGAAGATGGCGGTACGATCTGGCGAGGACCGACTGGAAAGCTGAGCCTCTTATACTCCGAGAGGGAGGTAGATTGCCACCAGGATGAGCACAGGTGATTGGAATTGTCCTGATGAGGAGGAGGAGCAGGGAGGACCCAGCCAGGAGAACGCCAAACCCAGGCCACACCAACCAGACAGACAAAAAGAGAAAACAAACAGAAAAAGAGACCACCAACAATACAATCCCCAGAGGCAGCAGAGCTGCCTCCTGACA
>JAFBJY010000152.1:0-42098 GCA_016801885.1 Toxotes chatareus
GCTCCCCAGCCTCCCGCCCGGCGGCCCCTCAGTACTCCCTCTGGCATGGATGGGATAGGGAACAAAGATCACAGTCACCTTCATCTGAAGATGATTTTGTGCCAGTCAACAGGATGAGGAGATCCTCTATAGAAAAGAGAAATAAGAGTGAGGGCTGCCTCCAAACAACAACAACAAAATTTAAACAAAAACACACAAGGGAAGGAAAATCCTACCATGAGGCTAGATTCACGTACTCAAATGTTCAATGAGGGAGAACAACCACCAGATACAAAACATTTTCCAGGATGACCAAGAAAACAATCTTCCATCTAATGTCTCCCCAGGTGGTGGTGCCAGGCCGAGGCAGGAGAAAAAATCCGATCCCACATGGGGGCGAAACCTGTCCGAAAGTGGTGGAAGGTGGAAGTGGTGGGAGTAAACATGATGACTCAAGGGTCACAAAAGTATAATCATACTGACCTGCATGGCAGAGTGACCCAGTCTGAGCCCACCCAAAACACTCTCAAGGGACCCCGGTGAGCACTGCCTCGACCTCTGGGCACGACACAGATGAGCCGGTGACTGGGGCAGCGGGTGCACTTGCCACCGGCCACTGCTGGGGGGCGGTGTATCTCCGATGCCAGCACAAGGCCAGGAAGCGGAGAAAATCCTGGACTGGAACTTTAAAGGAAAAAAAAACCCATTTGGTTCTTGGGGATTCAAATCTTAACCGTATGCCCCCACATAATAACAAAAACATCCAGATAGATAGCTACCCTGGGGTGGCGTTCTACCATTTTCAACATGTTCTGGAAAAACACGTGAACACCCTCTGGTGAAGTTGGTGGTGCTGTCCATAGGGATAAATAACAGGGATCAAGACCCACAGAAAACATCTATTAAACAACTACCCACCCTCCCTTCTCCCCTACCTTACCCCTCCCATAATTGACCTTTTCCCTCTCCTCCTCCTCCTAACTCTAACCCCACTTACCTCCCATCCAGGTCTATGGTTGCTTCTCCGGTCATGGTGGGGGTCTCGGCCTGCCGATAGAGAGCGATCTGCCCGAGGGCTCTCCATCCAACATTTTCAACCGATCTATAAATATCCGAAATAAGTCTGGAATGTAATGATTCTGTATAAACTAACCAACAATACTCACAGGTGGAGAGCACGGCGAGGGGACACAGGCACGCTCCTCCTTATGTTAGCTTTTATATGAGCGAACGGAGCGCGAGAGAAGTTAGCCAAAGGTCAAAACCCACCATCCAGTGACGCTTCCTTGATGACATCACAGGAGAGGGGGACACGGAAAGATAGTTTTCATGAGTTTATTAGGATTTCCAACAATCACTACCCTTCAATGAAAATAAAATATAACATACACCCGAATGAAATTAATTTCCTGGACATAACGGGTTTTTTGATAAAATAAATACAAACAATAAAAGACTACTCACCAAGATCTAGGTCTAACCTAAAGATAAACACATGCAATACTGCATAAAAAGTCAAATACCATTCCAGGCACATTTCTTAAAGTATAATCAAGTCCCAGATCAATTGTTTTCACAGGGACAGAGAGGAGAGGGTACCCAGTAGACTTCTCACATCCACTGAATAGTAAACCTAGGCACCTCTCGCTCCCTTAAGTCCTGTTGCCGTGTCCTCCACCGAAGCAGTTGAGCAGTGGTCCCAGGACAGGAACCAGGACGCAGAAGAACCAAAGAAAGTTCCTATTTAATCCACATGGGGTGCTGGACGACCAGTAATGGGCGAGTCCAGCCTCCACAGATCTAATCTGACTTATTGCATTGTCTGTGGTTCCTGAGGAAGATGTGTGTGTGGGGAAACGGGAAAACTATATTAATACGACTTCAACAGCACATCCACACTTTTGTAGAGTGCAGATTGACCACCTCCCTGGCACATTTCCAGATGCAGTCGTTACAGCATCTGAAAAACACTGGCATCCAGACGTGTGCCATTTGGACAGAGGGCCAACAGAAAAGAGACAGGGAGACTGTGGATTGAAAAATTAAAAACAAATCCATAATCCTAACCATAACCTTCTACTACTCCCTACCCCCATTTTACTCCGTTAGCTCGGTGTTAGGCACAGATTAGTAGAATTCTCGGCATTGCGGTTTTGTTTATATGGAATTTTTTCAAATCCTTATAACTACTACATTATACATTTTAAACGCGTGAAAACAGCAAAAAATACACATTTCACACCTCAAGGATAATTTACAAAGTGTTTAATGTCATTATGTTTTGCTTTTTCAATGAATAAACCCTTTTCAAAAAATTGGACTTTTGCACTTCTATTTTATCCACTACATGTCAGCATGAGACCATATATTAATTTACACACCAAAATTCATTTTGGCATGCCCACATGTTGAAAAGTTGGAATTCCAATATACAGCTCGGTGGTACTTACGGATCCAGGTTCCTTTTCTGGAACTTGAACTTACCCACTGTTCACTCTAAAACGTTCCCCTCTGTAAAGTAACTATCCCGGGCATGTGTCTGTGTCACTTACCAAATGTACATCCGCTTTCCTAAAGCCTTCGTGTTAGCAGGTTGAATTCCTGGAATCGGACGGTGCTTTTTTCCGAAAAAACTTGAACTTGGTATCAGCTCGTTCCGAATGGGTGTGTCCAACCTAGCCCCATATAAATAGGAGCGGTTTTCACCTGCAGTTATCACCCAGCGATCATGAAGGTAAGAACCCAATTATTTCATGTAGATTTTTTTTTTAAGGTCACTATCAAGGATGTAGAAGTGCTCTTCCTGTAGACGTAGCTGACATATTCTTTCCGCAGGGAGGGTGCCATGGCTGCTCTATCCTCTGCTCCTGACACCTGCAGGGAGGGTGCCGTGGCTGCTCTGTCCTTTAAAAGTGGGAGCCTCACGCCCAACTTAGGTGAGTATTACTGCTGTTTACAAGGAGACTATAAACATCCCGCTCTTGTATTAAAACAGTACCATTTTCTTTTAGACCACCCGTTGGACTTGTTTGAGGCAACCCTCTTAGGGCCCAAAGCGTCACCCAAAGCACTGAGGAACATAAAGCAAAGAAAAGCTTATGTCAGAAAGTTCCTCCTCTATATGTCAGGAGGGGACACTGACATAAATATGACCCTGCTGTTTTTAAACAACATGGTAAAACTGAATGGGTATGTAGCTCTGCTTTGTTTTTTCAAAATCACAGTGGTCCATTTCCTGGAACTTGAACTCACCCAACGTTGACCCTTAACTTTTCCCCTCAGTCAAGCAACTGTCTGAGGCATGTGTCTTTGTTACTTAGCGCATGGAGGTCCATTTCCTGGAACTTGAACTTACCCACCATTCACCCTTAACTTTTCACCTCAGTCAAGCAACCGTCCTGGGCATGTGTCTTTGGTACGTACAGCATGGAGGTCAATTTCCTGGAACTTGAACTCACCCACCCTTCACTCCAAACCTCTATCCCGTCAGTCAAGCAACTGTCTGAGGCATGTGTCTTTGGTACTTACCACACGGTGGTCCATTTCCCGGAACTTGAACTCACCCACCGTTCACCCTTAACTTTTCCTCTCAGTCAAGCAACTGTCCTGGGCATGTGTCTTTGGTACTTAGAGCATGGAGGTCCATTTCCTGGAACTTGAACTCACCCACTCTTCACTCCTGACCTCTATCCCATCAGTCAAGCAACTGTCCTGGGCATGTGTCTTTGGTACTTACCGCATGGAGGTCCATTTCCTGAAACCTGAACTCACCCACCCTTCACTCCCGACCTCTGTCCCCTCAGTCAACCAACTCTCCTGGGCATGTGTCTGAGGTACTTGCCGCATGGAGGTCTTATAAAGTAGAATTCCAAGAATCTAAAGTCCCTTTTATGGAACATCAA
This sequence comes from Toxotes chatareus, assembly GCA_016801885.1. Taxonomy (NCBI): domain Eukaryota; kingdom Metazoa; phylum Chordata; class Actinopteri; family Toxotidae; genus Toxotes; species Toxotes chatareus. The sequence continues at coordinate 3,882 of JAFBJY010000152.1, forward strand.
CTTACCATCCAGCCGTAAATTTTCCCCTCAGCCAAGGAACTCTCTGGGGCATAACACACTGTTGTAAAGTTGTCATCTAAATGTAAGTTGCTTTTTTATAAACTTTTCTTCTACTTCTTACTTTCACAGGTACCTGATCACAAGACCGTGGAGACCTTCGGCCCGGCAATGGTGACAGTCAATAAGGTCATGATGGGACACCTTAAGGCTTTTGGCAACGTGAGGCCACTCCTGCCTGGCTTCGGGAAACGGCCCAAGACCTTTTTCTTTACCAGGTCTGGTAAAGAAATGGAGAAAATGGGGGAGTACTTCACCAAGACATGGACGAAGTTTGGTCTTCCAGGGGCCCCGACTCTTCAGGACCTTCGCATGGCGGTATCAACATGGGTGTGTTACGTTTATCAATAGTGCCTATTCCATAACAATAACATAAGCATATGTGTGTCCCATCATATATATATGCCTTTGACAGTGGTGATGATGTTCACCTACTCTCCTACAGGCTGATAGCTCTCTCACCTCTGAGGAGGCAGAGAAAGTCAACAAGAGCATGTGCCATGCCCCCAAAACTGCTCGTAAATTTTACGTGGTGGGTCTAGAAATGACACCACAGCAGGGACGGTCAGTCAGGCTCAGTATCCTGCGGTCGTTGATAGACGCTGTCCACCTGCCAGTGACAGGACAAGGTGAGTCTTACAGAGTGTGTAATGATAGCTCTATAGCTATTGCATATTCTTGCTAGCTAGTCCTAAACTAAATGTACCTAACCTAACTAACTTTCCTTCAAAATCATCAGAAGTGGAGGGCCAGGCGGAGGAGGAGGAGGAGAAGGAGGAGGAGGAAGGAGGAGACCCTAACCCTGAGGACTCCACTGCGGAGAGTCAGGAGGAGGAAGGGGAGGAGGAGCAGCAGCAGCAGAAAGACGACTTCCAACAGGGGACTCTGAGGTGGAGGGCCAGGAGGAAGGGGGTTCCAGGATGAGGACATGGCGGAGGATACTGCTGAGGTTACTGTTGTGTTTTCATATAATATTTTGTTCTAATAAAAGACTGTTCTAATATTAATGGTTCATTATTTAGAATAATCAAAAGACAAAAACTTACTAAAACACATTGCCAATGGTTTACAACCATATTTCCACAAAAGCAACATCCACTTCCAGGATGTCCATTTAATTCTCCAATATGCTTACCTTTTGGGGCACATGTCTGAGTTACTTACCGCATGGAGGTCCAATTCCAGGGAAAGCGCATGACCAGTCTCATGCTGAAGGCCAAGAAAGCTGCCATGAAAGAAAGGCTCCGGGCCCTAACCCGACCACCACCACCGCAAACACCACCACCCCCAGCTCCACCCACACAACCCCCGGGGACTCCGGGGTCAACAACCCCTGCACCCCAATGTCCACCTCCACCACAACTGCCTGCACAGACTGGAGCAACCCTGACCTACGTGGTTAATGGGTTGCAGTCCATCAAAGACAGGCTGACAAAGCTGTTGGAGGAGGTGGACCATCTTCAGACTGTCACACAGCAACTCTGTGCTGTACAGCCTGCCACACCTTCTGCCTCCACAGCCAGCAGTCCCTGCTCTACCCCTACCTCAACCTCAACACCCACTGCTCCATCCCCTGCTCCGTCCTCTGCTCCTCACACCCGCAGGGAGGGTGCCGTGGCTGTTCCGTCCACTAGACGTGGGAGCCTCACACCCAACTTAGGTGAGTATTACTGCTGTTTACAAGGAGACTATAAACATCCCACTCTTGTGTTAAGACAGTACCATTTTCTTTTAGACCACCTGTTGGACTTATTTGAAGCAACCCTCTTAGGGCCCAAAGCATCACCAAAAGCACTGAGGAACATTAAGCAGAGGAAAGCTTATGTCAGAAAGTTCCTCCTCTATATGTCAGGACGGGACACTGACATAAATATGACCCTGCTGTTTTAAAAGGACATGGTAAAACTGAATGGGTATGTAGCTCTGCTTTGTCTTCTCCAAATCCAAGTCATAACACTCATCACCATGTTTACAATGCTCATCAATTCCATTATTTGGTCATCAGGTACCTCAATCAACTCAGTTCCACACTGAAGCCCACGAGCCAGAAACATGTCCTTATAGACATAGAGACGTTCCTGAAGTTCGTAAGGCTGGCTAATGTACCCAAAGTACGGATGACTATTAAAACCATCACGTACATTTTGGACAAGTTGGCTGCGTGGAAAAAGGGGTTAGGGGCACAAATCGTCCCTGCAGAGATTGAAATATAAAAGAAAAAGGAAGGTTTGTTTCAATGCAAAGAAGTTAAAATGGTTGATTTTCTATAACTCTGATGTGACTGTAACTTATCCTGGTTTTTCTACAGCTAAACTGATAGGAAGCAAGGACATCCTGTCTTTCATTAAGCTGGCAGAAAATGGACTTGAGCTTGCCATCCGTGACCTCACCACAGACCCGAGCAACATGCTCTACCTGGCCCAAGCTGTTGGACTGTTGGTGGGGGTTATGGCTGCCACAACAGGGCACAGAAAGTGCGTCTTCTTGGGCATGACAACAGATAAGGTGTCAAAAGCCCAGGCATACAAGAAGAGCTTCACAATCATGGTGAGTTGTTTACTTATTAATGATGTAAGTTTTATGATGTAGAATACCTGGAACATATAGTGCCTTTTCCGGAAATTGAACTTGCCCACCCTTCACTCCTAATCTCTATCTCCCCAGTCAAGCAACTGTCCTGGGCATGTCTCTTTGGTACTTACCGCACGCTGGTCCATTTCCTTGAACTTGAACTCATCCACCCTTCACTCCTAACCTCTATCCCCTCGGTCAAGCAGCTGTCCTGGGCTTGTCTCTTTGGTACTTACCGCACGCTGGTCCATTTCCTGGAACTTGAACTCACCCACACTTCACTCCTAACCTCTATCCCCTCGGTCAAGCACCTGTCCTGGGCATGTGTCTGAGGTACTTACCGCATGGAGGTCTTATAAAGTAGCATTTCAGGAATCTAAAGTCCCTTTTACGGAACATCAACTTACCATCCAGCCATAAATTTTCCCCTCAGCCAAGCAACTCTCTGGGGCATAACACACTGTTGTAAAGTTGTCATCTAAATGTAAGTTGCTTTTTATAAACTTTCTACTTCTTACTTTCACAGGTAGCTGATCACAAGACCGTGGAGACGTTCGGCCCGGCAATGGTGACAGTCACTAAGGCCATGATGGGACACCTTAAGGCCTTTGGCAACGTGAGGCCACTCCTGCCTGGCTTCAGGAAACGGCCCAAGACCTTTTTTTACCAGGTCTGGCAAAGAAATGGAGAAAATGGGTCACCAAAACATGGAAGAACTTTGGTCTTCCAGGGGCCCCGACTCTTCAGGACCTTCGCACGGCGATATCAACATGGGTGTGTTACTTTTATCAATAGTGCCTATTCCATAACAATAACATGAGCATATGTGTGTCCCATGATATATATATATGCCTTTGAAAGTGGTGATGATGTTCACCTACTCTCCTACAGGTTGATAGCTCTCTCACCTCTGAGGAGACAGAGAAAGTGAACAGGAGCATGTGCCATGACCCCAAAACTGCCCGTAAATTTTACGTGGTCGGCCCAGAAACGACACCACAGCAGGGACGGTCAGTCAGACTCAGTATCCTGCAGTCGTTGATAGATGCTGTCCACCGGCCAGTGACAGGACAAGGTGAGTCTCATAGAGTGTGTTATGATAGCTCTATAGCTATTGCATATTCTTGCTATCTAGTCCTAAACTAAATGTACCTAACCTAACCTAACTCACTTTCTTTCAAAATCATCAGAAGTGGAGAGCCAGGAGGAGGAGTCACACAATTGATGCTGCAGTCGCCTCTGGCCGCACTCAGTCTCCGACTGAATCATCTCAAAAGTTCCGAGTCGTATCATCTGTGGGAAACGTGTATTTATAGGGTATGGATCCAATGACATCACCACGCAACAGCCAATCGCTTTAAACTCCCTATCATAAACTTCGGGTTCAACAAAAGGGAAAAGCCCACCCACCAAAGCAAAAATCCAGGAATTTTACCTGGTGCCACGCCCTACTGTGAAGCGCTTGACACTTGGAACATGGAATTCCACAATTTCAACAGTCAAACCCAGCATTTCTATTGGCTCTTGAAATTACTTGCGGACGTGGCCTTTTCTGACCAAGAAGTATATAAGAAGAAGCAATTCTGGCTGCGAGACAGACACTACCATGTACCGGCTTCCCTTCCAACTTTTTAACATGATGCTAACAGCTAAAACACTGGAGATCCATACCAGAACCTACAAGATTTTAGAGACGGCAGAGGGAGAGAATGTGAAGCTCTACTGCGACCGCTGCCCCGGAGGATGAAGGAAATTTGGAGATCGAATGGAGCGTGAAGTCCGTATGCCACCCAATGGACACGGCAGAGATCATCCTGTATACGGCCGGCCACATCTACGACCATCTCTATGAACCTCTAAAGGGCAGAGTCTACTTCCATTCAGAGGACCCTGAGAAAGGAGATGGTGCCATTCATCTTTCGCTGTTGACTCACAGAGACACCGGCATCTACAAGTGCCAGGTTAAGAAGGCTCCAGGCCTCTGAAGCATCAAGACAGTCCTCAGAGTGCTCAAACGGCCATCAAAGCCCAGGTGTTATTACACTGAAGGGGTCGGAGAGTTTGGCAAAACCAAAGTGCTACACTGTAGATCTCAGGAAGGTGCTGCACCTATCCAGTACCAATGGTCAAGAACACCACCCTTGAAACTGCCCACCTCGGCGGTGATGGATCGAACGGCAGGCGCACTCACCATGCGAGATTCCAGTGAGAGCAATACAGGAACTTACAAGTGCAGTGCAATTAATCGTGTTGGTGTGGAGGAGTGCTTCCTGGAAATGAACCTACCAGATTCTCCATTGGTGGGAATAGCTGTTAGCAATGGCTTCTCTTTCTCCTGCTGTCTCTCCTCTCTCTTGCACGGTGTGTGAGATGTTTAGTTACTCCTCTGCCTCCTTTAGTGATAATGGTATGTGTAATAAATGTAGCATTTTGTAGCATTGGAGGCGAGACTGAGGAAAGTAGAGGCTCGGCTCCGCACCATAGATAATCGCCCCATAGCAGCGCTAGCTAGTCAGTCCCCTGTAGCCGATGTGGACCAGTCTAGATTAGCTACAGCTAGCAGCCCCACGTTAGCTCCTGTCAGCCGTTTCCCAGCAGCTCCCGAGCAGCTGGGAAGCCAGGGCAGCTGGGTGGCAGTCCGAAGGAAGCACAGCACGAAACAACGGCCCGTGGTTCACCATCAACTGCTTCATTTTTCAAACAGATTTTCCCCAATCAGCGACACATCCGCTGAGGAAAAAACTCTGATTATTGGCAGCTCCATTTTGCGAAATGTGAAGTTAGAGACTCCAGCGATCATAGTTAAATGCATTCCTGGCGACGTTGAATCGTATTTAAAACTGCTGGCTAAGGATAAACGTAGATTTGGTAAGATCGTTATTCACGTTGGCGGTGATGACACCCAATCGGAGGTCACTAAAATTAATGTGGAATCGGTGTGTAACTACGCCAAAACAATGTCGGACTCCGTAGTGTTCTCTGGACCCCTGCCCGATTTGACCAGTGATGACATGTTTAGCCGCATGTCATCATTCCGTCGCTGGCTGTCTAGGTGGTGTTCAGCAAACAACGTGGCCTTCATTGATAACTGGAAAACTTTTTGAGGAAAACCTGGTCTGATTAGGAGAGACGGCATCCATCCCACTTTGGATGATGCAGCTCTCATATCTAGAAATGTGACAGGTTTTATTAGACAACCAAAGTCATGACAACCCAGAGTTGAGACCAGGAGGCAGCATTGCAATCCTAAACGCTTCTCTGCAGTTTCTTTAGAGCTGTCACCCACCCATGATTCTCATGATTCTTACTATTCCTACCATTCTGACGATTCCCTTTATCCTATAGAGCCTGTGTCTGCTCCATGTCAACAAAAAGTGTATAAATTAAAAAATGCAAGAGGTGTTATTCATAAAAACCTCAAAAAAAATTAATACTACAAAAGTATCTGAACCTAAAAACACCACAATTAGATGTGGGCTATTAAACATTAGATCTCTCTTGTCTAAATCTTTGTTAGTAAATGATTTGATAATGGATCAGCAGATTGATTTATTCTGTCTTACTGAGACCTGGCTGCAGGAGGAAGAGTATGTCAGTCTAAATGAGTCAACCCCTGCTAGTCATATTAATTATCACATTCCTCGAGGCACAGGCCGAGGAGGAGGAGTGGCAGCAATCTACCACTCAAGTTTACTAATTAATCCTAGACCCAAGCCGAAATATAGCACATTTGAAAGTCTTATCCTCAGCCTCTCACATCCAAATTGGAAGACAGAAAAACCAGTCCTATTTGCTGTGGTGTATCGTCCACCTGCTGCTTACTCAGAGTTTTTGTCTGAATTCACTGAATTTTTATCTGATTTAGTGCTTAGTACGGATAAAGCAATTATAGTGGGCGACTTTAATATTCATGTCGATACCCACAATGACAGCCTTAAGACTGCTTTCTATTCAGTATTAGACTCAATTGGCTTTTTACAAAATGTTAACAAACCAACTCACTGTTTCAATCACACCCTTGATCTTGTACTGACCTATGGCATAGAAACTGAATATTTGACAGTATTCCCTCAGAACCCTGTTTTATCTGATCATTCTTTAGTAACATTTGAATTTACAATAACGAACTGCACAGCATCTGGGAATAAAATTAACTACTGTAGATATTTGTCTGATAATGCTGTTATCAAATATAAGGAAGCTATTCCATCTTTATTATCTCCGTTGCCATATCCCAGTTTTACAGAAGGCAATGGCCTAAACTTTACTCCAGCAGATATAGACTATCTAGTTGATAGTACTGCTGCTTCATTGCGTTCAACCCTTGACTCTGTTGCCCCTTTGAAAAAGAAGGTCAGTAATCAGAGAAAGCTAGCTCCATGGTACGATTCACAAATACGCACGTTTTTTAAGCAGATATCACGAAAGCTGGAAAGGAAATGGTTATCCACTAATTTAGAGGAATTCTGCCTAGCCTGGAAAGACAGCTTTAGAACATATAAAAAAGCCCTTCGTAAGGCAAGAACTGCCTATTACTCATCATTAATAGAGGAAAACAAGAACAACCCTAGGTTTCTTTTCAGCACTGTAGCCAGGCTGTTGAACCATGCATCCCTCTAGCTCTCACTAGTGATGAATCTATGAGCTTCTTTAGCAACAAAATAGTAGACATTAGAGATAGAATCCATCTTATCCTGCCTACAACTGTTAATGATGTAGGTATGTCTAGAACAGCATCTTTAGAAATGTCTGCCAGTCCTGATTTGTCGTTAGACTGTTTCTCTCCCATAGATCTCACTGAATTGACTAAAATAGTTTCTAAATCTAAATCATCTACATGTCTTTTGGATCCTATCCCAACCAGACTTCTTAAAGATGTTTTGCCTTTGATTGGCACTAACATATTAGACCAGATAAATCTCTCTTTGGTAACAGGATATGTTCCACAGGCTTTTAAGTTTGCAGTTATCAAACCTTTACTTAAAAAGCCTTCTCTGAACTCTGACATTTTGGCAAAATATAGACCTATATCCAATCTCCCTTTAATTCTAAAATTCTTGAAAAGGCTGTTGCAACTCAGTTGTGTGACCATCTACATAGGAACGGTTTGTTTGAAGTTTTTCAGTCAGGATTTAGAGTTCATCATAGCACAGAAACAGCACTCGTGAAAGTTACCAATGACCTTCTCATAGCATCAGATAATGGACTCGTCTCTATACTTGTCCTGCTAGATCTTAGTGCTGCATTTGACACTATTGATCATAGTATCCTATTGGAAAGATTGGAACATGTTATTGGGATTAAAGGAACAGCACTAGGCTGGTTTAAATCATATCTATCAGATAGATACCAGTTTGTTCATGTTAATGATGATCCCTCCATACATACTAGAGTAAGTCATGGAGTTCCACAGGGTTCTGTGCTTGGACCGATATTGTTCACCTTATACATGCTTCCCTAGGCAATATTTTCAGGAAGCATGGAATAAATTTCCATTGCTATGCGGATGATACCCAGCTATATTTATCTATGAAGCCAGATGAAACAGATCAGTTAGCCATACTTCAGGCATGTCTTAAAGACATAAAGGCCTGGATGACCTGTAACTTTCTTCTTCTGAATTCAGACAAAACTGAGGTCATTTTGTTTGGTCCCAAACACCTCAGAAACAGTTTATCTAATCATATAGTTACTCTGGATGGCATTAATTTAGCCTCCAGTACGACTGTGAGAAACCTTGGAGTTATTTTTGATCAGGATTTGTCCTTTAACTCACATATAAAACAAGTCTCTAGGACCGCCTTCTTTCACCTGCGCAATATCAGTAAGATTAGGAACATTCTGTTGCAGAGTGATGCTGAAAAATTAGTCCATGCTTTTGTTACTTCTAGACTGGACTACTGTAATTCCCTATTATCAGAATGTCCAGTTAACTCTCTAAAAAGGCTCCAGCTGATCCAAAATGCTGCAGCCAGAGTACTGACTGGAATTAGCAAGAGAGATCACATTACTCCTGTACTAACTTCTCTTCATTGGCTTCCTGTAAAATCCAGAATTGATTTTAAAATCCTTCTCCTTACATATAAGGCCCTCAATGGCCAGGCTCCTTCATATCCTAAAGAGCTGATAGTACCATATTATCCCAACAGATTGTTTCGTTCCCAGAATGCAGGTTTGCTTATGGTTCCCAAAATCTCTAAAAGTAGAATGGGAGGCCGAGCCTTTAGCTATCAGGCCCCTCTCCTATGGAACCAACTGCCAGTCCCACTCTCAACTTTATTAGCCTTTATTACATGTCATTTACTCTGTGTCCTCTCTGTCCCATAGTCCTGTGTTTGTTTCTCTCTGGTCTCTCTTTTCTGTACCTTTCTGCAGGTGTCTCTGCCTCCGGAGCTGCATGTTCTCTGTCTGTGGTCCTGGCTCCACCCACCTGCTGCTGTTTATTGTTTACAATGATCCATTTCTAACATGTTTAATGTTCCATTCTGCTACAGATAAATATTGGATTCATATTCTTTGCAGACTGTAATGTAAATAATTACCAGTCATGACAGCTTTTTGCCTCTGTGCTCTGTTTCCTATTATAACTGTAATCTGCTAATCTGCTGAGCATACATTATCCAATAACTGTTAACTAACTGTAATGTAAATGCTGACCCACTAATATTGTCCATTGTCTGTATTGTGCTGCATGTCCTTCTCCCCTCTCCTCCATTCCTAGCTGTCCTATCTTCCTCCTTTTCCTCCTTTCACCCAGCCCGGCCATCGGCAGGAGGGTCCCCCATCTGAGCCAGGTTCTGCTCAAGGTTTCTTCCTGTTAAAGGGGAGTTTTTCCTTGCCACTGTCGCCTTAAGTGCGACAGTGGCAAGGGGTCAGGCTCTGGGTCCCTGTAAAGCGCTTTGAGACAATTTTGATTGTGGAAGGAGCTATATAAATAAAATTGAATTGAATTGAATTGAATTAATTATCTAGGTTTAAATAAACTTACTATTTGTTTGAATGCATGTCTGCTGCTCTGCCTTTTGAACTTTTTAGTTATTTGTGTCACCACTCAGTATCAGTAAGTTATATTACTTTGAGGTTTATAATTTTAACTCCTCAGACCTCTCTACACTCTGAGTTGGGTCACATAAAATAAAGTGAAATGAAGTGAAACTGAAGGAATAATTGTTTTGTCTGAGATAAGAAAAAGACACAATATGGAACAACAACTATTTCAAATCTCATTCATTCAAGTTCTGGATGAAGATAAACCAGGTTCAGTTGTGGATTAAAGATATAAGATCTACAACAGTAACAGACAGTGAACTGACCTCAGAGTCTCCAGTCTACAGTGTGGACTCTCCAGAAAACCACACAGCAGCTTCACTCCAGAATCTGGCAGGTAGTTGAAGCTCAAGTCCAGGTGTCTCAGATGGGAAGGTTGGACTTCAGAGCTGAGGCCAGAGAAGCACAGCTGATCTCTGACAAACTGCAGGAACTCAATCTGAATAAAGAATAAATCATGTGGATAAAAATCATTTCTAATCCAATCACATATCGTCCTAATCAATGAGCTTTCACTAACATGAGTAGAGGGACTTTGTCCTTCTCTTATTGTGGATCATCATAATGTCAGTCTTCTACACACATCATCCAAATGTCAGCACAACATTCATACAACTATTCATGTCAACACAGATTCATAACATGCTGCTGACCTCAGTCAAGTCTGGAATTAGAAGATAAAGATCAAATCAGACACGTTGGACTAAAAACTGACTTTGATTCACCACTGAAATGGATCAAACTTCAAATGTTCAGTCCTGATCCAGGAAAAATGTCTTGCTTGGTCCTGGTCTAATAATAATACATTTTATTTGTTGGTGTCTTTCCAAACACCCAGTGACACTTTACAATTAAACAAGATTTGCAGTTAATGGACTGAAACATGTCAAACCAACAGTGTGGTCCTTTAAGTCTTTGCTCCTTAACAAGTCAATTCAACTCAATGAGAAAAGAACACAATTTACAAATTTACACACTTGTGTTAAAGATCAAAACACACACACACGCACATGCACACACACACACACTGAAGAACTGACATTAGTCCTGACACTTGATTGAAATGAACTTCAAAGGAAAGAAGAGTTTTTTCTTCAGCAAGTGTTTTTCAATTGATAGGATAGGATAGGAACTTTACTGTCACTTGCACAGAAGTACAGGCGAAATTTCAAGAGTATAGAGTATAGCTTTCGGGCCGCAGCAAAATGTTTGCGCCACCACACGCTTTCCTGAAAGTTAATTTGCAAGTTGCAATACATACATTTGACATACAGTCACATCATACGTTATGACATTAGTACACAGTACACGTGGAAACATGCTGGAATTTTTTCATGGACACATGGGGGTGGGGGTGACAAAAGATAAGGTGCGGAGGCAGACGGTAGATGGGGGACGGGTAGGGAGGGGAATGTGTGTGCGTCAGTCTATGAGAAGTGTTTGCGATTTGTATGACCGAGACTGCCAGGATGTTTACAGGTCAGTTCATCAGTTGTCCTTGAAGGGAGATACGAGCTGCATAGGAATTTGATAGGAGCACAGCTGCTGAGCTATTCTTCCAGGCTGGGAGGGGTGGGGTGAGGGACAGAAACAATACAGCCAATATGCAAGAAGCATTTTATCGATCCGCGTTGAATTTATCCAGATCAGTAATCAATCAGTCTGGTATCAGTGTTCATCATCCCCTGCAGATGCATGGAGTAGCTTCGACATCTCCTCAAGTTTGACAGACAGTCCCTTCACCGATCTCAACAGGTGTTCGGACTGTCTTCCGATGTTATCAATCTGTCTCCGTTCCTCCTCAGATCGGGCTGAGATGTCAGTGATCAGTCCTTCGATCCGAGCCATCTTCTGGTGGAATTCCGTCAGTCAAGTATCCATGAACCCTTGGTGCTGTTTTATCTCCGCTTAGCGGTAGTGCCAATCTGCCAGCAGCGGTTTTTCCAATTCTCTGATAAATCAGGGCAATACCCAGGCCAATCAGTAGTATCCCTGCTGTCAATGTCCAATAAATAAATAGGTCCTCCACGTCTTCCAGGGACAGCGCTTCCAGGCATATCAGACGCCAGGAGTCCCAAGCATCTCGGACATACCCCACAGCGAATGTCCCCTCAGGGCAGAGAGGTTCTCCCGGTGATTCTTTTCTTTGTCGGAAAATTTTGTCCAATGTACTGAGTGACCAGTCAATTAGCTCCATCTCAAAAAATATATCCCAAGAGTAGCAGAACAGGGTGTTCAGGAAAGAAAGTCACAAAGACGAGACGAGAGAAACAAAAAAGCAAGCCAAGAGACAGTAGGAGTGTTAACCCTGAGTTGACAAACCCTGAGATGAAAAACTCTGAGTTTCCTGTTTCAACACAGCTGATTCACATTAGTTTTGTCAACTCTGAGTATGTTGACTCGAGTCAAGCGCGCTGCACCACGACTATAAATAAGCCATCATCAATGGAGCCCCGATTCCTTGATTCACCATGGAAGCGGGATCAAAACGAAAGTGCTCAACATTTTTCACCCCTGGAGCTTGAAATTTTGATGGAGGCATACGGTGAATATGAGCATATTTTCCGGAAAAAAGCAACACAGTGGCAGCGGCAAAAGATAGAGAAAACGCATGGGAAAAAAATCACTGCTCGAGTCAATCCGTAAGTTTTGTTTTTAATCACTCATAAAATATTGCATGCAAAAATGCTGTTGGCCCCTGTTCATGCAGGTGCAACCCAGGGGCGAAAAACGGACTTGGAGGCAGTTGAAAATGAAATATAAAAATATAATTCAATCAGGTGAGTTGGAAATATAACATGCCTGGTTGTATCTCACTTTGGTAACATTTGATATGTCTATTTCAATTTAATTGTAATTCAATTTTCAATTTTTATTTATATTTTTAATTTATTTATTGAATACTGTAACAGCTCTTTCAGTCCTGCATGATGTTTTCACACATTCTGCCCCTGTAATGTTTCATTAATTAATGTGGTGAAGTTAACATTTGACTCCTGCCTAGCCAACAGAATGAGGGCAGAGGCCCGTAAAACAGGTGGAGGACCTGCACCACCACCTCTAACAGAGGCAGAGGAGAGGGCCCTTAGCCAAACAACAGGAAGGCCCATGGCTGATGGAATCCCAGGGGGCAGCTCATCTGAACCAGTCAGCCCTGGGGACACAAGTGCCTTCATAACATGTAACAAGTCCACACTTCTATATTGTTTTTTATGAAGCCTCTTTTAGATGCAAAAGCTGTTTGTTCCTGAATCCAATAGATTCTGAGGGAAGTCTCCACCTATTGGAACCTCATGTGGCCCAACTCCAGCCTGTTGTAAGTACCTCAACACACCATAACCCCATAACCAATAGTGGTATAAAGTTCACAAAATGAAATGCTTGACTTCAAAGGATGACGAACATGAAGATGAGGACACTGTGTCTGCTGTCACAGACAGGCCCTCAGGGTATCATATTAGATCAGCATTACATGTACATGTGACTTTCTTGTATGGATTTATATTGACATGGAAGCTAACATATTCATCCTTTTTAACAGAGCATAACTGGACAGCATGAAGAGGGTCCATCAACTTCTGCAGAACAAATGAATACAGTGAGAGTTTCAGTGAACAACAGAGTTTAATTCTGTATAATTGACTGTGTTGAACAATATTCTTGTGGATTTCCAGTTACCAGTCAAGGAGTTATACAAAATTCATCTACTTAAACAAATCGAAAAAACAGACAAGGAAATGTTATACCTGGACCGTCAGATCCAAAAGGCAGATCTGGAAATCGAGATACTTAAACACAAGCTGGAGGTGTGTGTGTAGTCAGAGGTAAATTTAATGTATTATTAAAGCAATATGAAAAACTAACAGAAAAATGTTCTCTTTGTCTCTGTCTGTCTGTAGGATATAAGGAAGACTAAATAAAATGAACATGTGACAGTGTGGTATTCTGTGTGGCTGTAATTTAACATGGAAAATGGTTGTTGCAGATCAGATCTCTGATTGCCCTTCCATCCTGATTTTCTGGGAGCTGGATGGGGTCCTCCTCAGGGTCTTCTATTTGTAGGGCAGGGTGTTGCTCTCCTGTAATAGTTGCAATATTATGGAGAATAACACATGCCACAATTATGTCACAGGCTCTCTCAGGGGTTACTCTGAGATGACGTAAGCACTGAAACGGGCTTTCAACAGGCCTATAGTCATCTCTACCCTGGCTCTCGTCCCTGCAGTGTGCCACATTGAAGTGCTGCTGGGGTCCTGGTTGAGGGTCTGGGTAAGGGGTTATAAGATTTTGTTGGCAGGGGTAACCCTGTCACCCAGAAGGAAGCCATGAATCTCTCCTGCAAGTGAAGTCACATTTTTTACTTCTGATATTTTTCTCAGAAAAATTAGACAAAGATCTTTGCGGTGACAAACAGCAATGTTTCAGACCACTTACCACGTTCCAGTCTATTGCTTATTGTAGACTCTCTATATATGCGGGAGTCATGCACAGACCCGGGCCACTTGGCTTCCACATTTGTGATAATGTGTGCTGCATCACAAATGATCTTGACAGTACAGAAAATGAGACAAGTTAGTTGAAATATTTGTGCTCTGACATTTAAAAGTAGTAGTCAATGTATGTACCTGCACATTGATGCTATGGAAGGACTTCCTATTCAAATAATCTCCTTCATTTTCTGAAGGAGCAGTGATAGGAATGTGGGTGCCATCAATGCAGCCAATCACATTGGGAAATCCTAAAATACATTCAAATTATTGCTCCCAGAGGTCACAGCAACATGTTATTGACAGAAAAGTTATTAATCATTTAAAATTATTTACCTGCAATCCCATGGAACTCTTCTTTGATGGCTCTCACAGGTTTGTGTCCGGGAAAAACAACAAAAACTGATAAAAACCGCTTCAGAGCGAGGCACACCTTTCTTATAGCCCTGCAAACGGTTGCTTTGCTTATGTGTTCTGCATCGCCGATATTATAAAGAAAACTTCCATTTGCAAAAAAACGTAGAGCAATGCAAAGTATTTATATATTAAAGTATTTATATTCATATAAACCAAGATGGCGCTGTCTCAGATGGCAGCTTGTAGCAGCAGCTCCCTGCATTTGCAGTAGTTTTTTAACGTTTTTCTAAGCTTTTCTTTAGTGTTTAATGTTTTAGTGTGTCTGTTTCTTGTCTACTTAGTTTTTGTTCTGTCTTCAGTAGATTTTTTTTAGTGTTTTGGCAGCATGACTCGGAGATTTAGACACTTTTTTCTCCTGCTCCCGGTGCTTGGGCTGCTCGGGGCCCCCAGCAGCCATGCCGAAAGACCCCTGGCATTGTTTACACTCGAGATCAGCTGCTGGCTCTGAGGCAGCCATCCTTCGTGGGCCGGAGAGAAGCCCCAAATCCCAGAGGAACTGAGGAGGAGACGAGAGGATGCAGGGCAGGAGTGAAAAGACGGCTGAGGAAGAGGCGTTTTAAACCCTGTGTCCCCGCTATCATCACGGGAACGCCAGGTCACTGGCAAACAAAATGGACGAGCTGGAGGCGCCACACGGACCCAGCAGGAGTACAGAGAGGCCAGCATCATGTGCTTCACGGAAATGTGGCTGCACGGACTGATACCGGACTCAAATGTTACGATCGCTGGATTCCACACAGTGCGAAAGGACCGGGACACCACGGCGGCCGGTAAAGAAGAAAGGAGGGGGGTCGCCGTGCTCGTCAACAACAGGTGGTGTAAACCGAGCATATCCACGTCAAGGAGCGCGTGTGCAGTCCAGGCGTGGAACTTATTGCTGTCGGACTTCGTCCATATTATTTGCCACGGGAGTTTACAAACGTTATCCCCATCACCGCCTATATTCCTCCGACCGGTAAAGCAGACGCGCCTGTGACGCGTCATCCCTCTGTCACTGCCGACCTGCAGACTAAACATCCCGGTGCCTTCATTTTCATCACAGGGGACTTTAACCATGCCTGTCTCTCCCCACTCTCCCCACGTTCCATCAGTATGTCCAGTGCACAACAAGAGGCAATAAGACTTTGGATTTACTGTATGCTAATGTCACCAATGCATACACCTCCACTGCACTCCCTCCACTGGGCAAGTCTGACCACAATCTTGTCCTGCTCTCCCCATCATACACACCTGTGGTTCAGCAGCAGCCAGTCACTGTGAGGACTGTTAGGAAATGGTCTGATGGTGCCATGGACGCCCTGCGTGACGCTCTGGAAACCACCGATTGGCCTGCTCTGTATGAACCACATGGTGACGACCTGGATGGACTAACTGACTGTATTTCTGAGTACATCAATTTCTGCACGGACAACTCCATCCCCACCAAGAAGGTGCGCTGTTACCCTAACAATAAACCATGGGTGACAAGTGACCTGAAGGCCCTTCTGAATGATAAGAAGAGGGCCTTCATGGCTGGGGACCGCACTGAGCTAAGGAGAGTCCAGAAGGAACTGAAACACAGTCTGAAGGAGAGTAAGGACGCCTACAGGAGGAAGCTGGAGGAGAGACTGGAGAGGAACCAAACCAGGGACGTGTGGAGTGGAATGAGAGCGATCACTGGCTTCCAGAGGAAAGGAAGATGTGTAGCTGAAGGGAATGTGGACCGAGCCAATGAGTTAAACCAGTTTTTCAACAGGTTTGATTCCAGCTCCCCCGCCCCCAACTATGCCCCCACTTCTCCTCTGAGTGATCAGTGGACTTCTTCACACCTCCCAGGGCCCCTAACACCTCCGCCATCTTCCTCCCCCTCCCCTCTCCAAACAGACCCAACCATCTCCCCCTCCCCCCAGATAGGACTAACTATCTCATCCAGCCAGGTGAGGAGACAGTTGGAGAGGCTCAACCAGGGAAAGGCTGCTGGACCTGACGGCATCAGCCCACGGGTGCTGAAGAACTGCTCCAGCCAGCTGTGTGGAGTACTGCAGCACCTGTTCAATCAGAGTCTTCACCTGCAGAGGATTCCAGTGCTGTGGAAAACATCCTGCCTGGTCCCGGTGCCAAAGAAGAACCACCCTGTGGCACCGAATGACTACAGGCCTATTGCACTGACCTCTCATGTTATGAAGGTCATGGGCGGCTGGTGCTGTCACACCTCAGACCCCTGGTGAGCCCAGACCAAGACCCACTGCAGTTTGCATATCAGCCCAAGGTGGGAGTTGATGATGCAGTAATATACCTGCTGCAGAGGGCTTACTCTTCCCTGGACAGACTGAACACCACAGTGCGGGTCATGTTCTTGGACTTCAGCATTCAACACCATCCAGCCGAGACTGTTGAGTGCCAAATTAGAGAAGATGCAGGTGGAGGCTCCCCTTGTCTCATGGATTGAGGACTACCTGACAGGTCGACCACAGTTTGTGAGGCTGCAGAGCTGTGAGTCTGACCTCCTGACGAGCAACACGGGGGCTCCTCAGGGAACTATGCTGTCTCCCTTTCTATTCACCACCTACACGGCTGACTTCCAGTACTCTTCTGAGTTATGTCACCTCCAGAAGTACTCGGATGACACAGCCATAGTTGGGAGTAACATTTGAATTTACAATAATGAACTGCACAGCATCTGAGAAAAAAATTAACTACTGTAGATTTCTGTCTGATAATGCTGTTATCAAATATAAGGAAGCTATTCCATCTTTATTATCTCCGCTGCCATGTGCCAGTCTTACAGAGGGCAATGGCCTAAACGTTACTCCAGCAGATATAGACTATCTAGTTGATAATACTGCTGCTTCATTGCGTTCAACCCTTGACTCTGTTGCCCTTTGAAAAGAAGGTCAGTAATCAGAGGAAGCTAGCTCCATGGTACAATTCACAAATACGTACTTTAAAGCAGATATCACGAAAGCTGGAAAGGAAATGGTTATCCACTAATTTAGAGGAATTCCGCCTAGCCTGGAAAGACAGCTTTATAACGTATAAAAAAGCCCTTCGTAAGGCAAGAACTGCCTATTACTCATCATTAATAGAGGAAAACAAGAACAACCCTAGGTTTCTTTTCAGCACTGTAGCCAGGCTGACAAAGAGCCATAGCTCTGTTGTACCACCCATCCCTCTAGCTCTCACTAGTAATGACTTTATGAGCTTCTTTAGCAACAAAATAGTAGACATTAGAGACAGAATCCATCTCATCCTGCCTACAACTGTTAATGATGTAGGTATGTCTAGAACAGCATCTTTAGAAATGTCTGCCAGTCCTGATTTGTCGTTAGACTGTTTCTCTCCCATGTATCTAGCTGAATTGACTTCAATAGTTTCTAAATCTAAATCATCAACATGTCTTTTGGATCCTATCCCGACCAGACTTCTTAAAGATGTGTTGCCTTTGATTGGCACTCACATATTAGATCAGATAAATCTCTCGTTGCTTACAGGATATGTCCCACAGGCTTTTAAGGTTGCAGTTATCAAACCTTTACTTAAAAAGCCTTCTCTGGACTCTGACATTTTGGCAAACTATAGACCTATATCCAATCTCCCCTTTAATTCTAAAATTCTTGAAAAGGCTGTTGCAACTCAGTTGTGCGACCATCTACATAGGAACGGTTTGTTTGAAGTTTTTCAGTCAGGATTTAGAGTTCATCATAGCACAGAGACAGCACTGGTGAAAGTTACCAACGACCTTCTTATAGCATCAGATAATGGACTCGTCTCTATACTTGTCCTGCTAGATCTTAGTGCTGCATTTGACACCATTGATCATAATATCCTATTGGATAGATTGGAACATGTTATTGGGATTAAAGGAACAGCACTAGGCTGGTTTAAATCATATCTATCAGATAGATACCAGTTTGTCCATGTTAATGATGATCCCTCCATATATACCAGAGTAAGTCATGGAGTTCCACAGGGTTCTGTGCTTGGACCGATACTGTTCACCTTATACATGCTTCCCCTAGGCAATATTATCAGGAAGCATGGAATAAATTTCCATTGCTATGCGGATGATACCCAGCTATATTTATCTATGAAACCAGACGAAACAGATCAGTTAACCATACTTCAGGCATGTCTTAAAGACATAAAGGCCTGGATGACCTGTAACTTTCTTCTTCTGAATTCAGACAAAACTGAGGTTATTTTGTTTGGTCCCAAACACCTCAGAAACAGTTTATCTAATCATATAGTTACTCTGGATGGCATTAATTTAGCCTCCAGTACGACTGTGAGGAACCTTGGAGTTATTTTTGATCAGGATCTGTCCTTTAACTCACATATAAAACAAGTCTCTAGGACCGCCTTCTTTCACCTGCAAGTAATATCAGTAAGATTAGGAACATTCTGTCGCAGAGTGATGCTGAAAAATTAGTCCATGCTTTTGTTACTTCTAGGCTGGACTACTGTAATTCCCTATTATCAGGATGTCCAGTTAACTATCTAAAAAGCATCCAGCTGATCCAAAATGCTGCAGCGAGAGTACTGACTGGAATTAGCAAGAGAGATCACATTACTCCTGTACTAACTTCTCTTCATTGGCTTCCTGTAAAATCCAGAATTGATTTTAAAATCCTTCTCCTTACATATAAGGCCCTCAATGGCCAGGCTCCTTCATATCTCAAAGAGCTGATAGTACCATATCATCCTAACAGATTGCTTCGTTCCCAGAATGCAGGTTTGCTTATGGTTCCCAAAATCTCTAAAAGTAGAATGGGAGGCCGAGCCTTTAGCTATCAGGCCCTCTCCTATGGAACCAACTGCCAGTTTGGGTTCGGGAAGCAGACACCCTCTCTAATTTTAAAACGAAGCTTAAAACCTTCTTGTTTGATAAAGCTTATAATTAGTTGTAGTTACAGTCCTAGTTATTTATTAAACTTATAGTTAGTCACAATTATTCTCTATAGACACTGTTACAGTTAAGGATATAGCCCTTAGTAGGGCTGGCTCAGGCAACTGAATCATCCCCTAGTTATGCTGCTATAGGCCTAGGCTGCTGGGGACATCCCATGATTTACTGCACTTCTTCTTCTTTCTCTTTTCTCTCCTCAGACCCACTCTCAAATTTATTAGCCTTTATTACATGTCATTAACTCTGTGTCCTCTCTGTCCCGTAGTCCTGTGTTTGTTTCTCTCTGGTCTCTCTTTCTCTGTATCTTACTGCAGGTACCTCTGGCTCCGGAGCTGCATGTCCTATGGTCCTGGCTCCACCCACCTGCTGCTGTTTATTGTTTACAATGATCTATTTCTAACATGTTTAATGTTCCGTTCTGCTACAGATAAATATTTGATTAATATTCTTTGCAAACTGTAATGTAAATAATTACCAGTCATGACAGCTTTTTGCCTCCGTGCTCTGTTTCATAATTCTAATCTGCTGAGCACACATTATCCAATAACTGTTCACTAACTGTAATGTAAATACTGACCCACATTGTCTATATTATGCTGCATGTCTTTCTCCCCCTCTCCTCCATTCCTAGCTGTCCTATCTTCCTCCTTTTCCTCCTTTCACCCAGCCCGGCCATCGGCAGGAGGGTCCCCCATCTGAGCCAGGTTCTGCTCAAGGTTTCTTCCTGTTAAAAGGGAGTTTTCCTTGCCACTGTCGCCTTAAGTGCTTGCTCTGGGGTCAGGCTCTGGGTCTCTGTAAAGCGCTTTGAGACAATTTTGATTGTGGAAGGCGCTATATAAATAAAATTGAATTGAATTGAATTGAATTGTGTGGAGAGAGGACGGGAGGATGAGTACAGGGGCCTTGTGGAGAGTTTTGTCAGGTGGTGTGGGGAGAATCACCTGCAGCTGAACGTGGCCAAGACAAAGGAGATGGTGGTGGACTTCACTAGGAGTCGGTCCCCGCCCTCTCCTGTCTGTATTAGTGGGAAAGAGGTAGAAATAGTCACTTCCTATAAGTTCCTTGGAGTTCACCTGGACAACAAACTGGAGTGGTCCACAAACACTGATGCTGTCTACAGGAAGGCCATGAGTAGACTTTACTTCCTGAGCAGACTCAGGTCCTTCAGTGTTTGCAGCAGGATGCTCCACATGTTCTACCAGTCTGTAATGGCGAGCACCACCATCTCTCTGCTGTGGTGTGCTGGGGTACTGGCATTAAAGCAAAGGATGCCAACAGACTGGATAAACTCATTAAAAAAGCAGGGTCTATTGTTGGCTTTAAACTTGCCAACCTGGAGGAGGTGGCGAGGGACAGAATGCTGTCAAAGCTGAGGATGTTGTCCTTGTGAGAGGCCACACAGTCGTGGGTGAACAGGGTGTAGAGGATGGGACTGAGGACACAGCCCTGTGGTGTGCCGATGTTTGTGATGATGCTGGCTGAAGTCTTTTTCCCTATTCTGACAGACTGAGGCCTGCCAGTCAGAAAGTCCAGGAGCCAGTCACAGATGAAGGGGTGTAGTCCAAGGGAGAACAGTTTGTGTGTGAGCTTGTGGGGAATGACCGTGTTGAATGCGGAACTGTAGTCAATAAAGATCATCCTGATGTAGGAGTCCTTATTCTCCAGGTGTGAGAGGGAGATGTGCAGTGCTGCGGGCGATAGCATCTGAGGTGGACCTGTTGGACCGGTAGGCGTGCTGCAGGGGGTCCAGTGTGGCCGGATGCTGCTCTGAATGTGGGGCAGCACCACTCTCTAAAAGCACTTCATAATGATTGGAGTGAGTGCTACTGGCCTGTAGTCATTCAGGCAGGTGGGGGGGCTCTTCTTGGGGAGGGGGACAATGGTAGTGGTCTTGAAGCAGGAGGGAACAGTTCTCTGGCTGAGGGAGAGATTGAATATGGAGGTGAGAACGTCTGTCAGCTCGTTGGCACATGCTCTGAGGGCTCGTCCAGGAATGTTGTCTGGTCCTGCCGCCTTGCGAGGTTGATCCTCCTCAGGGCTTTGTGTACCTGGGCTGATGAGACGACTGGTGGGGGGGTGAGGGGGGTGTAGTGGTCTGAGAGTCTGTGGGCCTCCTCTCTGTGTGGGCGGTGGAGGTCTCAAAGCGGGTGTAGAATGTATTGAGGTCATCAGGCAGGCTGTCTGTGGCACTGATGGTACTGGTGCTGCTTCTGTAGTCCGTGATGTGCTGCAAGCCCTGCCACATGCGCCCAGAGTCGGCAGTGGAATAGAAGCCATCCAGCTTCTCTCTGTACTGCCTCTTGGCAGCTGTGATGGCCTTTCTCAGTCCGTACTTTGCAGCTTTGTACTCAGCCTCATTGCCAGATGTAAATGCAGTGGAGCGAGCACGCAGCATGTGACGTACCTGACTGTTTATCCAGGGCTTCTGGTTAGGAAACTTCCTGACTTGGATGGTGGGCACGATGTTCTCCACACAAGTGCTAATGTACCCAGTCACATAGTCAGCATAATCCTGTACACTGACAGAAGAGTCCTCCAGAGTGGCTGCAGCTTTGAACACATCCCAGTCTGTAGCAGTAAAACAGTCCTGCAATGTGCCCTCAGTCTCAGGTGTCCAGAGCTGAACCTGTTTGGTGACTGGATTCGATTGTTTGAGTCTTTGTCTGTAGGCCGGGTACAGGAACAAAGAGATGTGGTCCGAGTGTCCGAAGTGGGGGCGGGGTGCGGCCCTGTATGCACCCTTTATGTTGGTGTAAACATGATCCAAAGTGTTCTTGTCACGGGTGGGAATGTCTATATGCTGGTGGTATTTGGGAAATACAGTCCGTAGATTGCACTGATTAAAGTCGCCCGCAGCAATAAAGACAGCGTCAGGGTGAGCCGTCTCCAGTGCGCTGATGACGTCGTGGAGCTTGCCGAGTGCCGCTGCAGAGTTGGCTCTCGGAGGGATGTAGATCGCGGCCAAAAACACAGATGTAAACTCCCTTGGTAGGTAGTAGGGACGGCACTTAAGCATCAAAAACTCCACATCAGGCGAACAGTGCTGATGAACAGTCCGTACATCTTCACACCACGTGTTGTTGATAAACACACACACGCCCCCCCCTTTCGCCTTACCGGAGGCTGCTGTCCGGTCTCCTCGGTGAATGGAGTGAGTCTGTAGCTGAACAGCGGAATCTGGGACGTTCTCTGAAAGCCAGGTTTCGGTGAAAATCAGAGCGCAGCATTCTCTTATTTCCCGCTGTGATGTAGTCCTGGCTCTTAGCTCGTCCAGTTTGTTCTCCAGAGACCGCACGTTAGCTAGCAGGAGGCTGGGTAGCGGTGGTCGGGTTGCTCGGGCTTTCAGTCTAGCGTGGAGCCCTCCCCTCTTGCCTCTCTTGCGGCGCCGTCTCCGTAGCACTCTCCTCGGGTCAGCTAGCTCACAAGAGGCCGGCGCGCCGGGGCCTTCGTGGTGGTGGTGGTGGTCATGGGGTCGCACAATGAGGCTTAACATACTCAGAGTTTCCACATAACCTGCTTCGTGAAATCGACCCCTGGTCTCTCTGATGAAATGTGTGTGTGTGACATTTGTATTAGGCCGTATGCAAGTTAGCTTGTGTGTATTGTTAAATAGCTGTAAATACCAAACCTAACCACAGAGTGGACTCTGGATACAAACCCCAGTCTCCCACCTCCACTGCTGTTAATAAACTTCATTACCTCATTCATTCAGAAAATCTGTTTCCTCTGAACATCATCCAGCCACATTATGTTTCACACATAATGGATCTGCTTTTCCACAGTTTACTACACTTTAGTGTATTTAGTGTATGTGGTTGTAGTGAGCGAGGGAGTGAGAGAATGAATACAGGAAGACAGATGGATCAACACGGTGAACAAAACATACAGGTGTACAATGACAGTGTTGTGGTAAAGCTGAGTTACAATCCAATATCATAATACAAAGAGGGAATATACACTTCATTAAAATGAGCAGTGAAAGAGCACAGACGAGTCACATCAATTCACTGAACTCCTCCTGTCACAGTCACAGAATAATGATCACATTACTATAGAAACTTCTGGATAAATGATGGAACAGTTTGTCACGACTTTGGGAGGCAAGGACTAGGACCCAAATGCAAGAACCCCACAGGTGTAGTTCAACCTAATAATATTTTATTCCAACAAAGTAACAAACAAAAGAGAACCCATAAAGGGGAAAAAGGCACTAAACGTGAACACAAAATCACTCTTAAAGAGGAGAACAAGAAACAAAACCTAACAAGAAGCAAAGTTACAAATTAATACAAAACCTGACTGGGGATACGATGACGAGAGGCAAGACGAGGAACGAGATGTGGCAAAGGCAAGAGACAGAAGCATGAGACAATACGTATGACGATGGCATGGGACAAAACATGAGACAAAAAACAAACTGACAACAGACAAGGGGAAACACAGACTATATATACACAACAGGTAAGGGGAAACAGGTGAAACCAATTAGGGCGGGGCAGACAATCACAAAAGGAGGGAAACAAGACAAAGACAGGAAGTACAACAATACCAGATACACAAGGGCAGTGATTTAAAAATAAAACAGGAACTATAAACAAAACTTAAACTAGAGTTCCAGAGTCCCAAAAATTCAAAAAGCAGCCCCTTAGGGGCTAGTCATAACACAGTTCATCATTTTCTTCGACCACCAAGAAAATGTGTTTTTCTTCGAATCATGAAAATCTTTAAAACTTGTTTTGTGAGAAAAAAGGGAAAAATGACAGAAGAAATTTTCTCCTCTCTCTTCAAAAACTTTCAAGAGTCATCATGAAGAAATAAAGTACATCATTGTGTGGTGAATGGTGAACTGGAAACACAGAGCCTGGAAATGACAGAGTCAAACTGGCTCTTGTGGTGTAATTGTGCTCATAATAATAAAATTCTACAGCTGCTGCAGTGAGAACTTTTCCTTCATCATTCTTTTCCATCAAGATGTCAAGATGATTTTGTCAGTTCCATAAACACCTCACACACACACACACACACACACACACACACACACACACCATCATGGAGAATATAGGACTTACAGCAAATCAGGATCTGTATTGATCATTCTTCATTGTTTTACCTGATGCTGCTCTGACATAACAAACTATAACTACTTGCAGAACAAAGTGTGTGTGTGCATCTTAAAATAAGGGTTAGTCGACACATTAAGGTCTCATCTGTCTGCACAAACAAATCTCTCTTGTGTTCTATTCATCCAGTCAGCTAATAATATTCACAGTTTCATAGAAAACAAACAGAAACATAATGTATCACACAAGCTGCTCCACATAGACCTAGCATAGCATTTGCAGCAGGCACACAATTAAATTCCTCAAAGTTTAATTTTGTGTAGAAACACAAAGAGGGAATTTTGGACTAAAATACCTGGAAGATAGAAATTTGATCTACTCAGACTGTTGAAGCCTCACGTTTGCTCAACTTTTCCACAGGACAGGGACTGTGGATTTTATGCTCCATCATTTCCATTAGAATTTCTTTAGAAAGGATCTTGTTGCAGACAGTACAGACTTCCTAGAAATTAGGGCTGGGCGATATATCGATATAAAAGATATATCGATATATTTTTAAATGGGATATGAAATTAGGCCATATCGTATATATCGATGTAGTTCAAACTTGCGCTGTGATCCTTGATCCATCCAGTGCGCATGCGTCACTACGTGTGCAGCCTGTTACGGCAGCTCCCGATTTTCTTTCACTTTTATTCTACTTTTCTTATCTTTGAGGCACTTTTCGTTATTTTTCTTTAATACGTTGGATTACTTTCTTTTCATCACACTGAGACGTGTGGGTTGTGAGATTTTTGGGGCTTTTGTTTGCCGTTGCGTTACTTTTTTTCGGCGTAGCGACGCAACAACACCACACGGCCCGCATTGTTTACACCAGGGATCAGCTGTTAGACCTCAAGCCGGCTTTTTCACTGACAAGGCAAGAGGAGATCCCTGTTGAAATTTGGCGCAAGACACACCGGGATGCAGAGGAAACAAAAAGTTACGGAGGAAGAGGGAGGCTCTGAAACATCAAAGGAGAAGTATTAAGCCGTGTCTCCCTCTATCATCATGGGGAACGTAAGGTCCCTCGCAAATAAGATGGACGAGCTGATGGCGCTGGCCCAGAGTCAGAGGGAGTATCGTGAGTGTAGTGTGATGTGCTTCACGGAGACATGGCTACACCAGGATGTTCCTGATGATAACGCTACCATCAGGGGCTTCCACACGGTCCGTGCCAACAGAGACTGCGCCAGGAGCGGTAAGCGCAAAGGAGGAGGGCTTGCCATTCTGGTGAATAATCGGTGGTGTAACCCGCCACATCACCATGAAGGAGCGCATCTGTGGCCCGGATGTTGAACTGTGTGCTGTCGGAATTCGTCCATATTATCTGCCCAGGGAGTTTTCTCATGTTATCATGGTGGCAGTTTATGTTCCCCCCTCTGCAAACCCAAACACCGCGTGTGACGTCATTCACTCTGCAATAGCCCAGTTACAGACTCCGCACCCGAGTGCATTCATTGCTATCTCGTGTGACTTCAAAAAATTTCCCTACGGGAATTAATAAAGTTTTTTCTGATTCTGATCTGATCTGATCCAAGCAAGCTGCTAACCTGGAGCTCTCAGCACCGCTTCCAGAGCTGAATGGGTGGCTGAGGATGCAGTGCTTCGGTCACATATTACACTTGGCTATTGGTGTTTTACTTTGTGTTTTATGCTGCTATTTCGACCAGGTCTCTGTTGAAAAACTGATTGTTAAATAGAGGTTAAATAAATTAATCGTGACATGTGACATGTCATATTTGGCTTTGACTTTGACTGAACATTTGCTCTCACTTTGTGATAAAAATATCGGGATATATATCGTAAATCGATATTCAGCCTGAAGATATCGGGATATGACTTTTGGTCCATATCGCCCAGCCCTACTAGAAATCCTTTCCTTTAACACAAACTACAGTGCATCACACCAAAACAAAGTTAAGAAGCTGAGCAACCATGAGAATATCTCACAGTCGTGGGTATGATTACTTGTCCTAATTTCACAAACATCATTTGGATGTGTTTGTGAACATTTAAAAAAAATTAACTTCTAAACACTGACATGAACTACTAACATGTACTGACTTACTGAAAACCTTGGAGGTGATCTGGACTTTCCTGTAGTTTCCTCTTGTCCTTGTAACAGCAGTAGCTCCTCCCTTCCTTGTCAATAATTGTGCAGAAATATCTGAGTGCTTCTTTCTTCCTAAATCATGAGCAAGTCCTGTCCAGTCCAACTGTTTCTGCTCCTGTTTGACTTCTGAACTTGTCTCTGGCTGTGTGTCCACTTACTGCAGCCTGTGACATCAGGCTGTAGAATGTTGATACATCAAAGGCATCAAAGGACAAACACGATTTGATTTTAAAGATGGAGTGGCTCCTCCCCTTCATGGTGTTTGTTTTTAGTGTGTGAAAATGCAGACTTTGGTCAGAGTAGAGAATGTGAGAGGAAATGGGTCAGGTCAGGGTCTGTGTAAAAATGTATTTGAATTAGGGCTGCAACAACTAATAGATTAAATCGATTATTAAAATAGTTGGCAACTAATTTAATAATCGATTAGTTGGGTCTACGTTATCATACACATAAGTGCAGCAGCTACCCCCTAATGTGGGGGCAGTAAAGCACCAGTAAGCTGGATGCCGACCGCCGTAAAAGAAGAAGAAGAAGAAGAAGAAGGGGCAAGAGAAGCGAACCAATGCCGCGCCTTGTGTAGCTCACCTGGAAGAAGCGTTCGAAAAATGGCGGAGGCGGTCACAGCGGTGAAGGCTATAATGTTAGCAGAGAGAAAAATGTACGACCCAAGTCGTCAAAAGCATGGGAGCACTTTACATTAACGCCTTCAAAGAACAGCGCTGGCACGGCAGCACAACACCACTGCGTGAGCACCTGAGGAGGAAGCATGTTGGAGCCGTGGATGAAGGAGATTCACGATGATTTCGGAGTAAGTTAATTTATCTTGTATCCATCAACAGAATTAGAGAAAACGGACAGAGGTTTGTTTTTTAAATTGTCCTGAAAAACGGACACAAACTTGCCGGACACCGATAATAGCTGAGATTAAGTCTGAGAGACACAGGTGGATAACATTACGTTCTAAGTTTTTTGGATTATTTTATGCAATTATTCAGACAGTTTAACGTGAAGCCTTCATTTCTTCATAGCAATATCTGGTCAAATATATATTAATTGCATTTCCCTTTTATTCTCAGTACATGGCAGCATTACCCAATGTCTATTTATTTAATTTCATTTTGCTTTGTCTGCATTTTAGATCAGTAGTTAACTTAAAAAGATATTGTATGTTTTACTTACTGTGCTTCTGTGCATACTCATACTAGACTTTCTCTCTCACCCTAGATAAAAAAAAAAAAAAGCAGCCCAGCATTGGTGACTATGTTTTGAGGAAGATCTGCACACGACAGCAATCAGCTGTTCTCACTGATGGTATCCTGAATATGCCGGTTACAGACATGAGGCCACTATCAATCGTGGAGGTGGTGAAGGATTCAGAAAAATGATAAACACCTTCAGCCCTGGTTACACTCTTCCCTCAAGGACTGATTTCACCACACTGATGAAGAAATGAACCATAAAGAACCATTCCTCCGTAGTTCTATAGGAAAAGCCTGTTTAAAATCTGTTTGAGTTTCATGCATTTTATTTATTAAATTGCTGTTCAGCTCATTTCAAGGTGGAGACAGGTTTTTTTTTCAGAACATGTAAAGAAATGCTCTCTGCACTGTATAAAAACAGATGGTCTTTGTTTTTCATTAGTTACTCAAACTGTTCACCATCTTTGTTTTTCTTTACATTGATTCAGCTGCTACAAAATTAGTTTTATTTTTTGTACTCAATGTAACATACATTTAACATACATTAAATTTTTTTATGTGAGTTGGAAACAACTTTTAAACAAAGACAGTTTGGTTAATTCAATAAAATGCTGGAAATCAAATGTTGCTTTTTCCCCTTTTTATCCGATTAATAATCGATTAATCGAAAAAATAATCGACAGATTAATCGATTATCAAAATAATCGTTAGTTGCAGCCCTACTGGATACATGGCATGAATTCATTTGAGGTGCCTGAACAAAAGCAACACTGAACCAAAGGATGAATTACAGAGGAAACATCTCAACATTTTGGCTAAATAAGCTACTTATGGTTTGTTTAACAGCTTTGCTCTGAGCTCTTTTACTCTGTCTGCAAAAATGTGTACAGGCTGGAGAGAGCGTCATCATATTCACACCGAAAACAAAATGTGACTTGAACAGCTCATCAAAAGCACCAAAGGATGTACATGACTGACATGACAGAAGCTTTTTGTCCAAGACAGTATAAAAGGTGAAAACCTGGGTCTTTGAAGTTTCTGTGGTAAGAAGATATGGCTGATGGGTTCCTTCAGTGGTCAGGAGATGATCCTCAAGGCTTTGGGATGACTGAAACAAGAGAAATATGTTTACAAAATGTGTTTCTAAAACTCAGCAACATCTACAGTATTTGGAAGTTTTGACAAACCTTCTGAAATTTTACCAGATGATCCGTTGTCTCTCCGACGCTGATCTTTGTGGGACGCTTTCTTCCAGCTGGTTGTGGAGTGAGAAGATGAAGCAGCACCAGAAGAGAAGCCATGTTGCTGTCCCACTCTGGGGACAGAGTGAAAAGTACTTTTACACTCATTATGTATATTAAGTAGAGTGTTTATGATATTTCTCTGTGCATTGTTCTAATGGTTTTACTATGATCTTAAACATATACACATATAACAACTATTAATGGCCCAGTCATTATAAATCTGTGCTGGAGAGCAAAGCAATGTTCAGCCCTCACACTGAATCTTAACTGCAGACTTAAGTGGCCTATTTAGACTCAGAGATGCTTTTGTAAAATAAATCAATAAAAACACAATAAACTGATGACTGTTGGACGACTCACATAACTGCATTACTATTCTGATGATAACTGTACCTGCTTCATCAGCAGTGTCAGATCCTTCATTCAGGGCAGCTTTCAGTTGTTGTTTTAAGAGAGACGTCTCTTTCAGGTTCCCGCCTCCTTGATAACTTTATCTTTAAAACTGCTGTTCCATTTTTCAAGGAACCTTGAAGCAACCTCTGCTCCAAACATCAGTGAGAAGTCTTGCAAAATCTAAATAAAAAGAGAAAAACAACATTTTCAATTGTTTAAAATAAACCAATATTTTTACTTAAAAAAATATATTTAATACTAACCAGTCCCATGACATCCAAGAAACGTGGAAACATGTAATACATCAGCTGACCGCTGTGGGTCATGAAGAATCTGCTGATGGTAGTAGAAGGTTTCTCTCATCCTCTGAAACACTGAGTCAGGATCAGCTGTGTGGTGAAGGAGAGATATGGCTTCCATGCATTCATCTCTGATTGGCTGATCATCATATGTTCTGGATGATGTGGGACGTCCTTTTAGCTTCACTCTACTCTGGGATGAAGAGGTGGTTCTGGATTTGTCTTCATGCACCACTCAAGAAAGGGTTAGAGCCTTTGTTGCTTTGAATATCATAGAAGTTCCTGAAAGAAAAAAAGAACAAATATTGTATGTTGCTTATATGCAAACAAGGGAGTTAAACTTACATATCATTTTTGGAGTTTGGGTCTTTCAAAGATGGGAAAAGTGAAACAATCCTGAGGGCATGAAACTCTTTTGTTGCTTTACTAACAGCTCTCCTGCAAGTGGGAAAAAATCTCTTACCATTTTTGTCTGTTTTATAAAAGTATACTGGATTAAGTTGAAGCCTCTTACCCTTCTTTTCCATGCATGTGAGCGACAATAATATTAACCAGTAACCGTGTGGTGGAATATTTCAAACTTCCAGTCTCTTCATACTCTTTAATCACAGTCATCTCTGCTGGTTTTGAAGTAAGAATTTGCTCCACATTCTAAAAAAAAACATTCTAAACATATTTACAACTACACTTAGATCTCTGTTGTAAGCAAATTCATCATTCATCTAATACCTGTACATATTACTTGCATTTTTTTAGGAATTATGTCTAATAAATAATGATTAAAATCTAGTTGTATACAAGCTGCAAGGACACTGTCCATCAAAGACTGGCATCCAGAATCACTTGTGTCACTGCTTAAAGTGCTTGAGACTGACAGTGTATCTGTCAGACTTGGAGAGGAGGAGCCTTCACACCCTTGCTGCAGGACACTTAGATCTGAAGATCACACACACACAAGTATAAGACAAATAAAATCTAAAGTCCAGCACATTAAAACTATATCACATACCTGGCTGGATATTACCTGTCTCAAGACAAAACATTACCATTACCTATAACTCTGCTTACCACAAGTAGTGAGGGTCACATATTCTGTCAGGTCTGAACGATCAGCCAGGTTCATAGATGCTTCAGTAGATGGGAGGTCTGAAATGCAGACAACACATACAGCTTAATATGAACTGATTAAATACTGTACTTTGGAATTCTTATCATCCACTTCTCACAATCACATATTTTTGTCTGTGTCAAGATACAAATCTCTCAAAATATAAGTGCAGCAAAATATGAATTTTTAAATGTCCTACCATCATCACTGTAGATGAAGAAACACAGATCTTTGAAACATCCTCATCCACCTCTGCTCCCTGTTGATCTGTGTTGTAGTCTCTGGGATAAGAAACTTCTGCTGGACTATACCATAACAACTCCACGTTACAACATGTTTACATCTTTATTAATTTAATACTAAACATCTGACTGACCTGCACTGAGAAAATCTGAGAAGCAAGCCTCTTCCAGTTTAATGTACTTCTTCTTCCCTCCATGTTGTACTTTGATCAACATGTTGGCTTGACATAAAGGAAGAAAATGTCATATGTCTGAGAATAACATGTTCAAGTTAAAGTTTATCCCAACTACACACTGTTAAAATACACGTTTCTCACCGCTGTTCAAAACAGCAAGGCTACAGTTTATAAGCTCAACTGTTAGCATGCTAGCCAAAACTGACTTTTCAGCTGCGTCTGCGCCGAAATTATACTCTTAAAACACCAACATGCGGTTGCATTGTTGGATGGTTATTTCAAAACAGTATTAATTACCTTCATTAATTTGTGAAGCTTATCAAACAGTTTGTCATTACCGTCATACAGACACATCACACACCACAGACAGTATGGCCGACATTAATGTTTGAGTGAAAGCTAACAGCTCCACAATGGCAGCTAAGGACAGCTAGCTAACTAATGCTGCGGGAGCTACTTGCTCTAATTAATGGAGTAAAAGCAATGGGGTTACGTTCAACATCAAGTTCGCAGTCATTAGCGGTACTATGTAAGTAGATAAAGTGAGAACAATGACAAAATATCACACATTTAAAGTACTTTTGATAAAAACCATGCTCTTACCAGCCTTGTGACGACGTTCCTTGTGCTGCTCATGCCGCGATAAAATGCGTCGTGAACTCCAGGGGCAGAGTTAAAACCAGATCCTGAACACCAGGGAATAAACTCCAAAATTCAACTCGGCCTGGGTGTACACCTTAACACAAACTGTAGTCAGAGTTATAAAATAAACTCCAGAAATGTAACTCTTTCACACTTTTTGCCTGACTCCAGATTTTAGTACTTTGTGAATTTGCTGTGTGTTAGTACATGTAGTTGTGTACAGTTCAGCTGCTGCTGTCCTTGGTGCTGAATTCACCAACCCAGCTGAATGGTCCTGAGTGATTATTGTTGTAATTCATTTGGTATTTTTGAGAAGATTGAATATCATTAGTATGGGTTATGTTTTGGTTAATGTTAGGCTTTCAGTTATGATGGTTAAGTTAGGTTAAGGGGCAAGGGAATGACTTATGGCAACTATAGTAAGAAAATAGAGAGAGAGAGAGAGAGAGAGAGTTTGTCCTTTGATGCCTTTGATGTATCAACATTCTACAGTCTGATGTCACAGGCTGCAGTAAGTGGACACACAGCCAGAGACAAGTTCAGAAGTCAAACAGGAGCAGAAACAGTTGGACTGGACAGGACTTGCTCATGATTTAGGAAGAAAGAAGCACTCAGATATTTCTGCACAATTATTGACAAGGAAGGGAGGAGCTACTGCTGTTACAAGGACAAGAGGAAACTACAGGAAAGTCCACATCACCTCCAAGGTTTTCAGTAAGTAAAACCTTTTTTAGTTGATCTCAGTGTTTCAGTTCAGTGGGATGTGTTTGTTAAATTGGCATGATGTCTAATCACACAAGAACTTCAGCCCAAAGGTTTCAGTACATGTTCAGTTTATTTATGCTGATTGTATCTGTGAGATTTTCATATTGTCAACTTAGGTTTCTATTTTTTTTGCTTCAAAACATTATGGTTTGTGTTAAAGGAAAGGTGCCTATTCTTTTCGAGTTTGTCTTTTAAACTTCAAATGTTCAAAAACATTCACATGCTTTTATGTAAATTGAAATCATTTGTGGTTGTTGCTTTGGATCCTCCTAAATGATGGAGCATAAAATCCACAGTCCATGTCCTGTGTAAAAGGGACTTCCAAAGTTCAAAAGAAGCAAACATGAGGCTTCAGCAGTCTGACTTATATAGTTGAAACAGGCGTCCTCCAAGTCTTTTTATCATTTATGTTGAAGATCAACCACCAGTGCTTTGCATGTGGAACAGTAGTTTGCCTGCAGCCACAGATCCAGACTCTGCAGCTCTGGAGGTGGAAGTAACTGCAGAGACGAGAAAGCACAACACCATGGGAGAGAGAAGAAGCCAAGTTAGTAACATACATTAATGGGATATGAATGTGTACAGATGGAGAGGGAGAGGAGGAGAGAGGAAATCAGTGCATCATGTGAGGTCTTCCAGCAGTGTAGACCTATAGCAGCATAACTAGTGGCTCATTCAGGAAAGCCTTACTCAGCTCTGACTATAAGGTTCATCAGAAGGGAAAGTTTTAAGCCTCCTCTTAAACATGGAGAGGGCGTCTGCCTCCAAGACCCAAACTAGTCGATGGTTCCACAGTAGAGGAGCCTGATATCTGAGGGCTCTGCCTCCCATTTGATGTTCTTATTCTTATCAATAAATGACATCAAGAAGTATTCTTTTGTGCTAGCATCAGCCAGCAGTGTTATTCTTATCAACAAAAGAACACACACAGCCAGCACACAACTTCTTCTGTCCCGTATCTACTGTTTACCAGTACTCTAATGATGTTCAATCGCCCCCCTATGGGTAGCTCATTGATAGCACTTATCATTACATCCCCCTTCCAAACAGGTGAGTATAACAATAACCACAACTTTTAAGTACTGCCACTTTGTAAATCTTAAGTCTTGATTAACATTCAACATGTCATCTATAGTGCAACAAACTATATTCCTTAGCACTTAACTTTCTCTGCAACACAATATATATATAACACATTGCAAATAAAATGAATTTGACCTCATAGTTTAAATCTCTGACCAAATCAAATGAAATTCACAGTTGACACAGCTCAAACAGTCACTAACACATTATAGAACAGCAGTTTTAGCCCAAGTGAACAGTTCATTCTTGTCCTATGAGCATCTCAGGAGGTTTCCTTGGTCTGGTAGACCTTCTCAGTGTCTCAGGTATTGGGGAAGGTGAAGGAGGCTCGCTGTGGTGCCCATCTGGTGTGACACCCTCTTGTTGTTCAGATCCAGTCTCCTCAGCCTGATGTTCAATGTCCTGAGTCTTTAACAGACTCCTCCTGTTTCTTCTTAACACTTGTCCATTCTCTGTCTTGACAACAAATGACCTGGGTCCTACTTCACTGAGAACTGTCGCTTTCCTGTCCCAGGAATCAGGGCCCTCAATCCTCACAACATCCTTTTCCTGGATAGGTTCCAGATGCCTTGCTGCCTTGTCATAGTTCATTTTCTGTCTGTGTTTGAGTCTCATCCTTTTGTCAGTCCGCTTGTTGTTGTGTTTGTTATCATTGTCTCTTGAAATTTGTGGAAGTGTGGTACGCAGCTTGCGATGCATGAGCAGCTAAGCAGGGGATGCTCCACACTCCAGAGGAGAGGCCCTGTAGCTTAGCAAAGCCAGGTAAGGGTCAGTCTTACTGTCTATTGCCTTTTTTAACAGTCTCTTCACAATTTGACCCCTTTTTCAGCCTGTCCATTCGCCTGTGGATACAAGGGGCTAGAGGTGATGTGTTGAAATCCATATTGCTTTGCAAAGTCACTAAATTCACCACAGTCATATTGTGGACCATTGTCACTGACAACACACTGTGGGATTCCATGTCTGGTGAAAAACCCTTTTTATGTGAGTGATGACAGACTGTGCTGATGTACTGGAAAGCTGTGCAACTTCTGGATAGTTAGAATAATAGTCAATCACCAGAAGATAGTCCTTGCCATACAGATGAAACAAATCAGTGCCTACTTTTTGCCATGGTGCTGTGGGTAGGTCTGTTATCAGCATCGGCTCTTTTGTTTGCTTGTAGCAATGTTTGAGACATGTTTCACATTTCAATGTCCCTCATGGATACGCTGTAGCATATCCTGGCGCATGGAATGTGGAATGACAATCCTGTTTTGTCTCAACAGCAGCCCATTTGCCATACACAAGTCTGCACGCACTGAGTAGAACCCTGGACAGACTCCTTTTGACCAACCATTTTGGATGTGGTGGGACACTTTCTGCAGAAGGGAATCTTTTGCCGTCTCCTGTACAATCTGCTGCAACATGGCATCTGATGTTGGGAGTGAAGCAGTCACCATGTTTACGTGTGTTTCAGCATCCTCAGTTGTCAGACTGGCCAGCATGTCACTGCTTGGTGCTGGTGCTCTTGATAAAGCATCCGCCAGCACAATGTATTTTCCTGGCGTGTAAATCAGTTCAAAGTCATAGCAATGCAACACCATCATCAAGCGCTGAATTCTAGGTGACATGTCACTGAGGTTCTTTTTTCTGATTGATATGAGGGGTTTGTGGTCAGTCTCAGCTGTAAAGGTTGGCAATCCGTACACATAACTGTGAAACTTTCCACACCCAAACACTAAGCCCAAAGTCTCTTTTTCAATTTGAGCATAGCGTTGCTTGGTCTCGGTCATTGATCTGGACGCATATGCTACAGGTTGCCATTTGTCTCTGTTCATTTGGAGCAGCACAGCTCCCAAGCCATCTCTTGTTGGCTTTGATGGATCAAAAAATGTGAGGACTGGTTCCGTAGTTACAGTTTCCTTTAATTTTTTCCACTCTTTTTCATGTCGAGCAGTCCACTCAAACACTGTGTTGTGCTGTAGCAACTCCCTGAGGCATGCTGTCTTGGATGTAAGATTAGGAATGAACTTTCCCAGGAAGTTGATCATTCCCATGGCTCGCAAAGACACCTTTTTTGTCAGTGGGGGCAGGCATGTCCAGTATGGCTTGCACTTTCGACTGATCAGGTTCCACCCCTTCACTTGTGATCTTGTCTCCCAAGAACGTCATCTCTGTGACTCCAAAGAGACACTTGTCTCTATTCAGTTTCAGTCCATTCTTTTTGACTCTCTGTAAGAGTTTCTCCAGCCTTTCGTCGTGTTGTTGACTTGTATTTCCCCAGACAACCAGGTCATCTATGTAGACTCTGGTGCCTTCCAGACCCTCTATGATGGACTCCATCGCTCTGTGGAAGATCTCCGGCGCTGATTTAATACCAAATGGGAGCCTCAAAAAACAGTAACGTCCAAATGGTGTGTTGAAAGTAGTGTACTTGCTGCTTTCTGGGTCAAGCCTCAGCTGCCAAAACCCATGTGAAGCGTCTAGTTTACTAAAAAACTTAGCACCAGCCATTTCACTCATTATCTCCTCTCTTTTTGGGATCTGATAATGCTCTCGTTTAATATTTTCATTTAGATCTTTGGGATCAAGGCAGACTCTTAAAGCACCTGTTGTCTTTTTCTTGACACATGTGATGGAGTTCACCCAGTCTGTGGGCTCTTCCACTCGTTCAATGACACCCATTTGAGTCATTCTTTCAAGCTCTTTCTTCAGACCAGCCTTGAGTGGCGCAGGCACTCTCCTTGGGGCATGCACTACCGGCACGGCATCATCCTTGAGCTGAATTTTGTAAGTGTAAGGTAATGTCCCATGTCCTTTGAAGACAGAAGGAAATTTATTGACAATGTCTATACTTCCCTCACACTGTTGGTGTTCCTTTCTTTTGCCTTGTTTGACCACTTTCATGTTGTCCTTGTTTATCTGATAGATCCTCTTTACTAATCCTAGGTCTTCAGATGCTTTGTCTCCTAGGAGTGACTCGTGTCCATTAGGCACAATGGTGAAAAACATGTTATGCTGTTTGCCTTTCGCAGTCACTTTAAGTCTGCATCCACCCTTTGTTTGTATTGGCTGGTTATTATATGCCTTCAGAGGTGTGACTTTTCCTGTTAATATTTTAGGCTTCTCATTCAGTGCCTTGAAATCCTTCTCACTGATCAAATTAGCTTTAGCCCCTGTGTCAATTTTAAATGTTACAATTGTCCCATTGACTAACAGTGGAGCAGTCCATTTATCATCTGTGACTGTACTTACAGTTTGGCCTGTATCGATTATTCTTGAGGTCTGTGTGCTGACATCTTCATCATGTGACACCATCTTAATGAAAAATGTTTCACTTAGATCATCGCTGTCATCAGTGTCTTCCTGCACTGTGTGTACTCCTTGTCCTTTCTTCTTAGAGAGACACATTCTCGCATAATGGTTTTGTCCTTTACATTTTGCACATGTTTTTCCATAGGCAGGGCATTGTCTTGGTTTGTGTGTTTCACCGCATCTCTTGCAAGTGAACATTTCTTTATCACTGGTTTTAATTCTGTTGTCATTGTTTTTAAATTTGCTGCGTGGCTTTCCTTTCATTGACACTGCATTCACTGTCCCGCCTTCTTGGTGCACTGCTCCATGAGCAGGCTCTCTGAAAGTCAGTAGATGTTGTCGGGCTAGCTCACTGGCTTGACTTATTTTTATAGCACTGTCCAACATGAGTTCTGTCTCCCTCAACAGTTTCTCCCGGAGCTTCTTGTCATTAGTTCCAAACACTATTTGATCTCTTATCATAGAGTCTCTGAGATCACCAAAATTACAGGATTGAGCTTTAATCTTGAGGTCGGTGAGAAAAATATCAAATGACTCACCCTGGTGCTGAAAGCGTGAGCGAAAGACGTACCTCTCGTACGTTTCATTTTTCTTCGACAGACAGTGCTCATCAAATTTTTTTATGACCTCATCAAACTTATCTTTATCTTCGGGTTGAGCGAACACAAAAGTGTTGAAGACCTCTATTGCTTCTGTGCCGGCGATGGTAAGCAGCATGGCTATTTTCCTTCCATCTGCCCGTTGCTCCACTCCGACAGCTGCAACATACAGCATGAACTGCTGTTTGAAAGACCTCCAACTTGCATCTACGTTTCCAGTCAGTTTCAGCGGACTTGGCGGTTTTATTGCATCCATCTTGTTGTGTCGCTTCTTATTCTTCACCCGACTCCTGGTACCATGTGATGTTCTTATTCTTATGAATAAAACAATGAGAAGTATTCTTTTGTGCTAGCATCAGCCAGCAGTGTTTTACTTCAAGCACACACTCCAGAACACTCTTCTTCTGTGTGACCATATACCGTTTACCAGTGCTCTAATGATGTTCAATCGCCCCCCTGTGGGTAGCTCACTGATAGCACTTATCATTACA
>JAFBJY010001497.1:0-58172 GCA_016801885.1 Toxotes chatareus
ATCCAGCCCTTGAGTCAGGTCCTGTTTGTCTGTGTTCCTCGATACCAGTTTAGTTAGTTTCCTGTTTTACTTTGAAATTACTTTGTCTTTTTAGTAGTTTCACTTCCTGTCCTCCTTTGTTTCCCGCCTCAGTGATTACCTGTCCCGCCCCTAATGTGTTGCACCTGTGTCTTATTGTTTCCTCGCCTCCTAGTGTATTTAAGTCTTGGTCTCCCCTTTGTTCTCTGCCAGATTGTCTTTGTCTGTATAGTCAAGCGTTCTAGCATTATTTCCTTGTGTTACTCCCTGTGTGATTTGACCTGGTTTGTTCTCTTTACGGTTTTTCCCTTTGCCTTACGATTTTGATACCTCTGCCTGATTTTGGACTGCCTTTCTGTGTACTTGTTTGGATTGAAGACCAGCTCTTGGCCTCTTATTCCTGTGTACTCAAGTCATGCATTTGAGTCCCTTTCTTAGCCCTCTCTGTATCTCACTCACCCCTCCCAACTCTATCCCTCACACACAGACACAGCTCCACTATCTCCTACACACACACCTCTACTCTGCCACATGCACACTCCTGTATTGTTCCCCATGCTGCTCTCCCACATACACACACACGCGCTCCCTTACTCTGTCTCTCTGAAGCTCTCTGTCAGAGCACAGCCCATTTGCAACTGTGGTTGTTCTTGACACCACACTAAACCTCAAAGGTATAAGTCCCTCTGTCCCATACATTATTCCCCATTGTTCCCCATATACAGATGACCATGCTCCTGTTGCTCCCCTTGTGACTCCCCAATTTTTTACTCATCTGTGTATGCTCCTGTGAATGTGCTGTACTTATGTCATACTCACTCCTACCATACCTGTTGCTAATTTTGAGGTAGTCTCAAAAGTTTTTAAAAAAGCAAATGACAGAAATTCAGGTCCCATTGAAAATAAAATGAGTGTGAAGCGTATTTAAAATGGACAAGCAATGATACCTAGATAAGCAGTGACCCCAAGAGAGACGAAGCCAGCCAAATTCTAGGAAAAAGACAAATTTGACGTAGAAGTTGACACTGGCAAATATGCACCAACCAGACAAACCAAAAATGAAAAAAAGACATGCCAATTCACGCCCAGTAGTGTCCTTGGGATGGGTACAACCCCAGGTATATAATATGATGTATCTTTTGAGACTTTCAGATGCTCCTGCAGGACTTCTCATGCTTGTAGACTCTGTGTTTGTAGAATAAAGCTCTCTGGACTCAACCTCTCTGATCTCCAGCACCTGATTGACTCTGTGCATTTTCCTCTGAAGAAGATTTGAACACCGGTATAGTATCAACCCAAGTGCAGTACAAAACAGGCAATGAACTGATGATCAGTTAATAGGTTTATTAACTGGCACACAAAACAGTTCACGGGCTTGGCAGGGGGCTTGGTCGAGGCAGGCAAAAGTTCAGTAACAGGGAGGCAGGCAGAATCAGGCCAAAAGTCCAGAGAGAGACAGGCTGAGCTCGTGGTCAAAACAGAAGGCAGAGGTAATTTACCGGGGGTCAGGAAAAACAGGCAGGTCATACTCAGGCAGGGTCAGTACCGGGAAGACAGGCAGGTAAACGCTGGAAAGTCTTGCATTGCAGAGAACAATCTGGCACTGAGTGAGTGTGAGGCTGGAGAATATATACTGGTAGGTGAGCTGATTGGTGAGTGAGAGCAGGTGTGTGATTAGTGAGTGAGAGCAGGTGTGTGATCCGTGACTGAGAGTGGGTGTGGTGATCAGTGGGTGTGGTGTGAGCAGGGCAGTGGAAAAGTACTGAGTCCATGGGCTGGAGCAGAGTGTGACACTTATTAATTAGCTGTTGAATTGAATGTTTTATTAGTGATATGATTGTCAGTTGTTAATATGTAAATCATAGTATGTTGCCTCTTAGTACAGTCACAGCAGTGACAGCTTGTCCTTCAGAGCTGTGCAAAGGCTGAATTGAGTTATCTCTTTTGTCAGAGTGAGGTGTAAAGGTGCTCTCATGAGTGTTTGTCTGCTGACTGCTGGTAGAAATGACTGTAAAGTGTCTTTCTCCCCTCTTCTCTGTCAGTCCATAATAAGAAAATTCCTCCTTCAAAGGACTCCAGTACTTGCTTTCAGAGAGGATTCTTCATCTCAACATTGGGTTTATTGGTGTGAGTGTATAAAGAGCCTGTGTGTGGTTCTCTGTTGGTACTTGGATGGGAGACCGCCTGGGAATACCAGGTGCTGTAAGCCTTTATCCCCATCTTTGAGAATGAAGCAAAACGCCATCCCTAGATTCACTGTGTGTCTGGGCGGTGTTGGATAAAATGGACTTGTAAGTAATCAAAGATAGTAAGAAACTTTATCAGATGATGAGTAGTCAGAAAATTCTTGTTAGGTGGAAAAGCTCATTTTCATGGCTTCTTGTGCTTGGATTTGTGGAGAAATCCAGATGATTAATGTCCTATTCAACATTGGATTTGTTCGTGGCGTTTTAGCATGTATAAAGAGCCTGTTTATAGGGTTTGCTGTTGCTTTGCCAGTGATGGGAATAACGGAGTTAAAACAAACTTAAACATATGTTCAAACAAGACTGTTACCATACGATTTTAACCATTCATAAATGTAAAAGCTCTAGAGCGATATACT
Organism: Toxotes chatareus; assembly: GCA_016801885.1. Classification (NCBI taxonomy): domain Eukaryota; kingdom Metazoa; phylum Chordata; class Actinopteri; family Toxotidae; genus Toxotes; species Toxotes chatareus. The sequence continues at coordinate 2,624 of JAFBJY010001497.1, forward strand.
GCTGGCATCTACTTTACTGCTTTATGTCTCTTAGAAAGCAGACTTCTAGCTATATGTCTAGATGACAACTTATCTCATGTAAGAATCAATGTGCTAGCTCAGATCCTGTTAGTTACACTTTCTACGACTTGACTTTGAGAAAAGATGGATGTTTGAAGAAAACTATTACATTAATTGTTTACATTGTCTTAGGTAAAAAAAAAATGATCGTTCCTACTTTAATCTAAATGAGATTTGAAGACTGACATTATAGATCATTGCACCTCATGTGAAAATTTCGATTTATTATTAATTTCATTACTGTCCATTATTTGTTAGCTATTGAGACATTTCGATTAACATGATGCTTTGAAACTAGATAATGGTGAAATGCACAACCTCCTGGTGACACATGAACAAAGTCACCTCTAGATGCCATATGAGACGATCAGCTAATCTGTCTAGTTCATCAGAGGATTTCTTGTCCTAGCAACTCCCTCAAAATATACCAGTCATTCTTTAAATGCAGTAACAATGTAGCATACTAAACATTGAGGATAGCTGAAGATTGTACTTCGACCATTTTATTTAATGTAATAGTCATCATTATACAACATTACAACTCCATTAGCTTAGAGTGTACCTTCTGTAAAGTGCTTCCTTGAAACTTGATTTGGGAAGCATTTATGTTAGAACTTACAACTCTTGACTGAGTCTAATGATAACTGGTGCACAGTCATAATCTTCCTATGCACTCGCATGAGCACTGTACATGTTAATCCTTTACCTCCTAGTACACTCCTTTGCCAAGCTAACTATCCCCTGCTTTGTGCTGCACGTTTCACTGTTTTCTGTAGTATCATTCACTTCCTGCACACTATTAAATGCTTGATTAATGACGACTTTCCTTCTAGTCCTCATTTCATTGTATTTAGACTTACTGAATACCTTCATCGTTGTTGCTGCTGCCCTGATCATACTTTGTGACATTTTATGTCTACCTAATATTTGAACTTCAATACTCAGTCCATAAAAACACAAGTCTGCTAGCTTAGTCCTTGTCATGAGCTAGGCTTCTCGAGTCCTCTGTCCATAACTCTTAAAATGAGTTGTCTTAATTGCTCATGCTTATCACGATAAGTACCTTGATCCAATGATTCTATCCTATTTAACTAGACTTGTCATTCTGCATGTCATCCTTCAGAGGTTTGTAGTTCAATTTGATTTTATAAGCATCAATTTGCTTGAACAGAGTTATCACATGCTAAATTGCGTAATAATAAAAAGATGAAGATAAATTCCAGAGTATATTCACTTGAAGGCATTGTACAAAGTCAACGTGAACATAGTCAAACATTCCTAATAGCTAACTGCAGTTTGACTACTAATGATCATGAATCAAACTTTATTCACCTGGGTCTCTTAGCTGAGTACCATCTGAATGGTACATTAATGAAGGAAACAGGTTACTTCCTTACCACGTCAGATGGAAATATCATGTATACTCTGAACAGGATATCCAGTGTTCTGCATGCTATGAGCCTCAAGATTACTGGCGAATTAGTAAACAGTTACAACTCATCGTCGATATACCTAGGAAAGCTTAGTGTGTAGAGATGTGGATGGAAAACATGTATGACCGACTAATGTAGCAAAGATAACACACACATGTGATGTAAAGGTTAACATGCTGGAAGAATTACAAAAATTGGGAACATGGCATAAACCCACATTTATAAGTGAGATGGTCAGGAGGGTTTGAATAGGAACTATAGAATAAAATAAATAGATAATGCCCCATATGCTTTAGAAAGTGAAATTGCCGTTAACAGGAAAGGCGTGTGCGTGATGCTGGTCAAAAAGCTCATGATATCAAACTACGTCTGTACAAGAGCTACATTGAAATACCACAAGAAAACACAAATATCTCCAGGGCAAGCTTCAACATTCATGCAACTGTAAGCAACCTGACACTTTACACAGCATCAAGGAACACAAACCACTACTGGTCATAGCCGGTGTTTGACTATGCTGAGATAAGTTGATGAGACTTAAAGCCAGCAAATGGCCTAAGCAGAGACACTGCAACATAACGGAGCTCACCCGAAATTAACGAGACTCCTGTCAATTGCGAAAATCATAAAATGCACTGTCAAGCAAAAAGCAAAATGCATAAAGTTCAGTGGCCGTGCGGGCGCCGAAGCTATGTTATCATAAGTAACAACGAAATCGAGTGAAGAAGAAGAAGAGACAAGATAGTCACCAACTGCATGAGTCATTTGATCGACGGTACAATGGGGGTACGCAAACAGTACAGTTATACAATTAAAGATAGACATGATCACGGAAAAAAGGACAAATAGAATATGTCAACTAGTGTGAATGGTTTGTATAAAACAGAGACGGTCAGTGAACACTGGGGAAAACAGTTCCTGAAAATGAGCGGCCAGCAGGCTGTCCAAGTTCATCGAAGTAGTCCACGGTTTATACAGAAAGTCCAGAAGACAGATGGAGATCCAAAGGCTCAGCGAAAACCAAGCAGGATGAAAGGACTAGAAGAGAGGCGTGAAGTAGTGAGACCACCAATCACATGAGCTAAGAACCAGGAGCATCACTCAAACAACAACAAACTAGACCAGCAGACTGGCCTAATGGGGGGTACGCGGTCCAGCGTACCATGAAAGCCTCGGGTGACGCGAGAGCGGATGAGTAGCGAGGCGTGAGGGACAGGCCAGAGCGCCAGGCATTCAAGGACCCACGGAACGAAGGGTTGGAGCGGCCATGACTGAGGACAGTGAATGGGACGAGCTGCTTTCCCAGAGGGAGAGACTTAGGCGGGGCAGAGAGCACCATTAGAGAGCGGCATTGCAATACGCACCTGCGGGTGGATGGTTTCCCATTGAGGCTAGAAGCTTAGACCAGATATACTGGAAAAGCAATGAAGATGGAGGAAGGTTGGCACAATGGCTGATGCGGAATGACCTTGTCTGAGCAAATGCGGCTTTAGCTCGGAAGTTTGAAGAAGCTGTCCAGGGGGATTCAGCAAATGGTAGGGAGCTAGTGTCATAAATGATCCTTGCGAGGACATGAAGTTATGAGATTACCAGATTGACGTGACCGGCTGATGAGTAGGGACTGGGGAAGGTACAACAGAAGATGGAGTGGCGGTACTGAAGGCATCCGCCTGAAGCTTGTGTCGAAACCGAAGGAACCAGGGTAAAGGACCAAGTGTGAAGTACTCTGGGGTGGAAATGGGGGGGACTTGCAGGATGCTGAATTAATGGGTGACGAGTGTCGGAGATCGCTAGACTAGTGCGGGACACTGAGGTTTGGGGTGGTGGCATTTGCGGACAGGAAGGAGGTATGAGAAGGTAAGTTCGGGGACCGTAGGGCATTGACGGGCTGTGAATGACTACAAGTATGGTGGGAAGAAGACAATGCTACGGATAAGAGCGATCGGGTGACAGAGGGAGTAGGGCCTATGATGTCACTGGTGACAGAGGCAGAGAATTCTGCCAGTGGGCCATGACATGGAATCAGGCCCTGAGGGAAGCAGTGTCTAGAAAGGAATGCAGATAACAATGAGGCACGACAGGGAAAGTTGCAGCTGTGGTCAGGTTAGGGGCAGAGTCATGCCACAGTATGGTTTACTGGGTTCCAGGAACAACAGCTTAATTATTACCTGTAATCTGGACCAAGGCAGGTTTAACCAGCTGTAGACTGTTGTTGAAGACCTGCTGGAGTGGTTCACCCAGTTCAGCAGCGCGAGGTCCTAAGCAGACGGGAAGGCACTCTGTCAGGGCCAGCTGCTTTCCTCGGGTGAAGTTTCCTCAGTTCTCCCCTCACCTGGTCTGCTGTTATGCGTGGAGGGTGATGGGGTTGGGGGGGGTAAGAGGTGGGGAGGCTGCACAGGGATGGAGTCAGGAGGTTGTGTGCTGCAGTGGGGGGGTAAGAGGTGGGGAGGGCTGCACAGGGGATGGAGTCAGGGAGGTTGTGTGCTGCAGTGGGGGCAGTGGGGGGTAGAGGTGGGGGAGGGCTGCACAGGGGATGGAGTCAGGGGGTTGTGTGCTGCAGTGGGGAGGGGGGCCGTGGGTTGGTCAAAGCGGTTGAAGAAGCTGTTCAACTTGTTTTGCGCCCTCCATTGTCCCCCTGCTGTTGTGGCCTTTGTCCTAAAGCCTGTGATGGTGTTGACACCATCCCAGACCTCCTTCAGGCGTCTCTCACTCAGCTTCTTCTCCACCTTCCTCCTGTAGGTGTCCTTGCCTCTTTCAGGCATTGCTTCACCTCCCGCTGTGCTGATTGAATTGCCTCTCTGTCTTTGTTCATGAAGGCCGCCTTCTTCCTGTTGAGAGCAGCTTTAACATCTTGTGTTACCCAAGGTTTGTTATTTGGATAACACCATTACAGACTTGTTGGGGGAGACTGTATCCAAACAGAAGTTTAAGTAGTCGGTCAGACAGTGAGCCTGCTGCTCAATGTCCTCTCCATGATGGTTCAGCAGTACATCCCAGTCAGTGGTGTCAAAGCAGTCTCTCAGAGCATCCTCTGCCTCAGGTGACCACTTCCTGATTGAGCGTGTGTTTCTAGACACCCTCTTGACCAGGGGGGTGTACTGTGGCTGTAGGTGAACCAGATTGTGGTCAGACTTTCCGAGTGGGGGAGGGGGGAGGCTCTGTAAGCGTCCTTCACGTTGGCATACAGCAGGTCTATTGTTCTGTTATGCCTTGTGGGACAGTCTACAGCCTGGTAGAAGGAGGCCAAGGTAGAGTCCAGGGTAGCGTGGTTAAAGTCCCCAGATATGACCATAAACGCATCAGGGTGCCTAGTCTGTAGTCTCGCAGTCACTGTGTGTATCTTCTCACAGGCAGCTGATGCATCTGCGCGCCGGCGGAATGTAAACACCGAGTACGATCACGTGACTAAGCTCCCTTGGCAAGTAGTATGGCCGCAGGCTAACGGCTAGCAGCTCCAAGTCCTTACAACACAGTACCTTTTTCACTGAGACATGTCCCGGCAACACCAACGCTTGTTCACATAGATGATAACCCCTCCACCTCTGCTCTTCCCAGAAGCGTTCGTGTCTCTGTCGGCTCTCACAGTAGTAAAACCGGTAGATCCACGTTAGTGTCCGTGTCACATCGGTGAGCCACGTCTCTGTGAAGATGTATAAGCTGCACTCACGGCAACTCCGTTGGTTGCTCAGTGCAAGCAGCTCACCCATCTTGTTCGGTAATGAGTTGACGTTCCCCATTAAAATAGAGGGGATCGCTGGCTTGAAGCGTCTTCGTGTAGCCTTTAAGCCGCTCCTGCCTTGCAGCCTCTGAACTTCCTCCTCAACTCTGCCGGCACATTGTGCTGCATTCCGACGTTGGTCTTTAGTGCAAAAAGTTCTCTCTTGAATAGACGAGACGGCTGTTGCATGGCAGTGCCATGTTAGAATGCAAAATATCCATAGGATACGTAAGAAAAAGTAACATAAAAATAGCGATAAAACAGTTAAATAGAAGAAAAAACGCTCGGGTGTGTAGGAGACGCTGGTAAGGCAGCCGTCTCCTACAGCGCCGTGGAGAAATCCAGATGATTAATGTCCCTATTCAACATTGGAGTTGTTTGTATGCGTTTTAGCATGTATAAAGAGCCTGTTTACAGGGCTTGCTTTTGCTTATGGCCATGCCACCCTGAGCACGCCCGATCTCGTCTGATCTCGGAAGCTAAGCAGCGTAGGGCCTGTTTAGTAGTTGGATGGGAGACCACCTGGGAATACAAGGTGCTGTAAGCCTTTATCCCCATCTTTGAGAATGAAGCAAAACGCCATCCCTAGATTACTGTGTGTCTGAACGGTGTTGGATAAAATGGACTTGTAAGTAATCAAAGATAGTTAGAAACTTTATCAGATGATGAGTAGTCAGAAAAATCCTCTTCGGTGGAAAAGCTCATTTTTCATGGCTTCTTGTGCTTGGATTTGTGGAGAAATCCAGATGATTAATGTCCCTATTCAACATTGGAGTTGTTCGTGGCGTTTTAGCATGTATAAAGAGCCTGTTCACAGGGCTTGCTGTTGCTTACGGCCATACCACCCTGAGCACGCCAAATCTCGTCTGATTTCGGAAGCTAAACGGAGTAGGGCCTGTTTAGTACTTGGATGGGAGACCGCCTGGGAATACCAGATGCTGTAAGCTTTTTATCCCCATCTTTGATTGAGAATGAAGCAAAACGCCATCCCTAGATTACTGTGTGTCTGAGCCGGTGTTGGATAAAAATGGACTTGTAAGTAATCAAAGATAGTAAGAAACTTTATTAGATGATGAGTAGTCAGAAAATTCTTGTTAGTTGGAAAAGCTCATTTTTCATGGCTTCTTGTACTTGCGTTTGTGGAGAAATCCAGATGATTAATGTCCCTATTCAACATTGGAGTTGTTCGTGGCGTTTTAGCATGTATAAAGAGCCTGTTTACAGGGCTTACTTTTGCTTACGGCCATACCACCCTGAGCACGCCCGATCTCGTCTGATCTCGGAAGCTAAGCAGGGTAGGGCCTGGTTAGTACTTGGATGGGAGACCGCCTGGGAATACCAGGTGCTGTAAGCCTTTTATCCCCATCTTTGAGAATGAAGCAAAACGCCATCCCTAGATTACTGTGTGTCTGAGCCGGTGTTGGATAAAAATGGACTATTAAGTAACCAAAGATAGTAAGAAACTTTTTCAGATGATGAGTAGTCAGAAAATTCTTGTTAGGTGGAAAAGCTCATTTTTCATGGCTTCTTGTGCTTGCATTTGTGGAGAAATCCAGATGATTAATGTCCCTATTCAACATTGGAGTTGTTCGTGGCGTTTTAGCATGTATAAAGAGCCTGTTTACAGGGCTTACTTTTGCTTACGGCCATACCACCCTGAGCACGCCCGATCTCGTCTGATCTCGGAAGCTAAGCAGGGTAGGGCCTGGTTAGTACTTGGATGGGAGACCGCCTGGGAATACCAGGTGCTGTAAGCCTTTATCCCCATCTTTGAGAATGAAGCAAAAAACGCCATCCCTAGATTACTGTGTGTCTGAGCCGGTGTTGGATAAAAATGGACTATTAAGTAACCAAAGATAGTAAGAAACTTTTTCAGATGATGAGTAGTCAGAAAATTCTTGTTAGGTGGAAAAGCTCATTTTCATGGCTTCTTGTGCTTGCATTTGTGGAGAAATCCAGATGATTAATGTCCCTATTCAACATTGGAGTTGTTCGTGGCGTTTTAGCATGTATAAAGAGCCTGTTTACAGGGTTTGTTGTTTGCTGCTGCATCTGTGGATGCAGCACAAGCCGCCCAAGTTTAATAGACTGGCTCTGTAATGTTTCTGTGCAAATTCATCACAAATGAAGAAACAGAAGAGTGAATGATGAATGAAGGATGTTACGCTGCCTTTTCATCGTAACCAGTTACAATAACTAGGTAGAAAAATCATTGAACTCACTGTGCTGCTCAAAGGCTACTGACAATTACCAGCAACTATTAAGGTGGAATGTTTTCTTGCATGTTACTCATTGCATGCACTGACGTTAGAACCAATCAATACACCTTAAATGTCGATATGACAAACACGGCCATTGGATTTATTGGCTCTATCACAAGACTTTAGTAATGATTGTATAATAAATATACAGTAATGAACATAATGTATGTAACTTGCAGAACTTGGTGAGCAGCACCAAGTTCCTGGGGGTGCACATCTTCTCCTGGTCAACAAACACAACACAGCTGGCCAAGAAAACTCAAAAACGCCTCTACTTCCTCCTCAAGCTGAGAAGAGCCCATGTCCCACCTCCCATCATGTGCTCTTTCTACCGGGGCACCGTTGAGAGCATCATGGTGCATCACTGTGTGGTATATTTTTCCGGGTAAAGCAATTTGCAATTTTCATATTTATATATATATTTTTTCATGTATTTCTTACACCCTTTACATTTATATTGTAGTAAAGTTGTCATGTCTAGCCCCGAAGGGGGTTGTGTTTGGTCCTCTTCTATTGACTTTTGGACATTTTCAGTTTAGTTTTATTTTGTATAGTTTTGTTCTTGTGTATCATGCCTTGTTTTACTTACTGTCTTAGTCTGTCGATTATGTTATGTCTGGTGTCTATATTGTCGCGTGGGTTCCTGTTTTATTTTGAATTCACTGCCCTTGTGTATCTGGTCTTGCTTTACTTCCTGTCTTTGTCTTGTTTCCCGCTTTTGTAATTGTTTTCCCTGCCCTAATTGTTTCCACCTGGTTCCCCTTACCTGTTGTGTATATATAGTCTGCGTTTCCCTTTGTCCAGTGTCAGTTCGTTTATTGTCTCATGCTTTTTGTCTCATGTTTTGTCCCAAGCCGTCGTCATGTTCTTGTCTCACGCGTTTTGTCTCAAGTCATGTTTGGTCTCTTGCCCTTGGCTCATGTATTTTTGCTTCTTTTTTGGATCTCTCGTCTTCATAATACCCCAGGTCAGGTTTTGTATTGTTTTGTTACTTTGTTTCTTGTTTAACCTTTTTCCTCGTAAGAGAGATTTTGTGTTCTAGTTTGGTAACTTTTGTTTTAGTGCCTTTTTCCCTTTATGGGCGATTTTCTGTTTTGCTAGAATAAACTATTATTATTTTTGACTACGCCTGAGGGGTTCTTGCATTTGGGTCCTAGTCCTTGCCTCCCAAAGTTGTCCGCCGACATCAATCCCCTCGTCTTCAGGCGGCGGTCCGCTGACACCTGTTTACCATTTTCTGTCGGCGGTCCGCCGACATCCGTTCCAAATCTTCAGTCAGCGGTCCGGCCGACATCAGTCCTCGTCTTCAGGAGGCCCGGCTGACACCTGTTTCCCGCCTCCTGTCGGCGGTCCGCCAACATAAGTCCCTCGTCTTCAGGCGGCGGTCTGGCTGACACCTGTTTCCGCCGCCAGTCGGCGGTCCGGCCGACATCGGCTTTTCGCCTCCAGCCGGGCGGTCCGGCTGACACCTGTTTCCCGCCGCCAGTCGGCGGTCCGCCGACATCGGCTCTTTCGCCTCCAGCCGGCGGTCCGCCAACATCGGCTCCTCGCCTCCAGTCGGCAGTCCGCCGACCTATATCTCGCCTCCAGTCAGCGGTGCTGTCAGCGGCCCGCCGACTTCTGCTCCTCGATGCGGGCGCCCGGCCGACTCCTGCTCCACGCGCCCCGCCGGGCGGTGGTATCGCCGACACCTGCTCCACGCACCCGGCCGGGCGGTCCGACCGACTCCTGCTCCACGCCTCCTGTCGGCGGTCCGACCGACACCTGCACCACGCGCCCGGCCGGCGGCACAACCGACTCCTGCTCCACGCACCCGGCCGGCGGTACGACCGACTCCAACTCCATGCCTCCTGTCGGTGGTCCGACCGACACCTGCTCCACGCGCCCGGCCGGCGGCCCGGTCGACATCTGCTTCACGTCTGCAGACGGCGGTCCGGCCAATCCCTGCTCCACGCGTCCTGTCGGCGGCTAGCTCGACGTCGGCCTCACGTCTGCAGACGGCGGTCCGGCCGACACCTGCACGACTCCAGCCGGCGATCCGGCCGACACCTGCTCCCCAGCCAGCGCCGCCCTCAACTCCGGAGGAGACTTGTCTTCACCCCTGTGGCCTTCCAGCCTCACCTCCAGTGGTGGCTCAACTTTGCCTATGTTGTCCTGCAGGTTGGTCATCTGAGCTGCTTCACCTGTCTGGTCATTCTCCCAAGCGCCATCACCTGTCTGTCCAGCCCCCTGGTCGGCCTCCCCAGTGTCTTCACCATTCTGTCTGGCCTCCAGGCCGTCCGCCTGAGGTCTCCTGTCCTGCCCTGGCTCAACCTCCAGGCCGTCCGCCTGAGGTCTCCTGTCCTACCCAGGTTTGGCACCCAAGCCGTCCACCTGAGTTCCCCTGTCCTGCTCTGATTCCACCTCCAGGCCGTCCGCCTGAGTTCCTCTGTCCTGCTCTGAGTCCACCTCCAGGCCGTCCGCCTGAGGTCTCATGTCCTGCCCTTGTTTGGCATCCAGGTCGTCCACCTGAGGTCTCCTGCCTCTCTCACCAGCTCGCTGATTGCTGTCCCCTGACTCCTCCTCCAGACCCCTTCACCCACCCTGCTTAGCATTGCATGTCTGACTGTGGGCCGTCTGGAATCCGGCCCTCAAGGGGGGGGTACTGTCATGTCTAGCCCCGAAGGGGGTTGTGTTTGGTCCTCTTCTATTGACTTTTGGACATTTTCAGTTTAGTTTTATTTTGTATAGTTTTGTTCTTGTGTATCATGCCTTGTTTTACTTACTGTCTTAGTCTGTCGATTATGTTATGTCTGGTGTCTATATTGTCGCGTGGGTTCCTGTTTTATTTTGAATTCACTGCCCTTGTGTATCTGGTCTTGCTTTTACTTCCTGTCTTTGTCTTGTTTCCCGCTTTTGTAATTGTTTTCCCCGCCCTAATTGTTTCCACCTGGTTCCCCTTACCTGTTGTGTATATATAGTCTGCGTTTCCCCTTGTCCAGTGTCGCCGTCGTCATGTTCTTGTCTCACGTTTTGTCTCAAGTCATGTTTGGTCTCTTGCCCTTGGCTCATGTATTTTGCTTCTTTTTGGATCTCTCGTCTTCATAATACCCCAGGTCAGGTTTTGTATTGTTTTGTTACTTTGTTTCTTGTTTAACCTTTTTCCTCGTAAGAGAGATTTTGTGTTCTAGTTTGGTAACTTTTGTTTTAGTGCCTTTTTCCCCTTTATGGGCGATTTTCTGTTTTTGCTAGAATAAACTATTATTATTTTTGACTACGTCTGAGGGGTTGTTGCATTTGGGTCCTAGTCCTTGCCTCCCAAAGTCGTAACAAAAGTTTATTTAGCTGGTTTTGTTTAAATTGTTTAATTTATTTATCATTGTATGCACATTTCGATTCTCCTGTATGCCTGACATATGGTGAAATTGACAATAAAAAGCCTTTGAATTCATTTCTCTCTGTCTCTGACGATGCTGGGATTGAAAACAACACTTTGCTTATTCTTGGATCAAAGACAAAATAATTGAGGGAGAAGATGAAGAAACAATGTAACTACAGAAAGCAAGAGTTCAACAAAACAGCATCAGGAAACGAAGGAGAGAAACAGGAAACACATCTGTAACCTACACATCTGTCCTCAATGACTCTGTATCAGTTTGTCTCAGGATGGACAATCCTGAGACACCACTCCTGCTGCCATCAGGCATCTCATCTTAAAACAACCAGCTACAGTCAATGTCAGTCTGTTTATATTGAACTGTTTTTATCCCAAAACTGAGGCTGCAGAGGCTCATTTTGTGTTGAGACGTACTCACACGTTCATTCAGAATCATTCATCAGGCTGGTGAAGTTGTGCCAATGACAGCAACAATCAAATAAATATCTACTGAAGTGAGCTGCAGATAGATGGAGACATACTTGTCCTTCAGCTTTCCATTGGTCTGTGGACAATAAACAGGTGTCTCTTGGATCTGGATCAGCAGATGCTCTTTGAAATAAATGAGACAGGAAACACTGAGTGTGTCTGAGCTTTTCTAGAAAGCAGTAAACTGACAGATGACAAACAGTAATGCTGAGGTTGACTCAGTCTGTTGCTCCTCTCCTTCCTGCTCTCATCCTCACTGCTGCTGTCTGAATGTGACAGGTGGACTTTGAAGTTTTCTTCTCCCCTTAAGGAGCTTAAATGCAGTAACAGAGGAGACATGATGGTGGATGTAACACAGAACTTCACTTTGATTTTATCCCCAAGTGGTTTTCATTCAAAATATCTTATTTCACTGAGAAGGAATTTTTCTTCCACAACAACAGATGTGAGGCTGTTGATGGATTTTGTGTTTCATGAATTTGTTTCTCATCATGCAGCTTTATAATATATTATAACATCAGATTATGGATGTTTTGCACCTTATTGTAATTCAAAGGCAAGACACACAAGATGCATAAAGAATAAGGAAGAATACTTTGATTAAACAACAGACAGGCTGATTCTGTTAGAGTAAAATGTCTGTGGATCTAATTTGCTTCAGTCATCTCTCTCTGCTGAGATCTGGGGACACAGAGACAAAGTGAAAGAGTCAATAGTAATGCAGTAATATGAGCAGTGAGTCAGTCAGTCACACATGTTGTGAACAAACCCCCAGTTTAACATTATTGTCTAAAGCAGTTCTGTTATAGTCCTGTTACTGTTACTGTTACAGTCACTATCAGACGTGAACACAAAGCAGAATCATTTCACGTCTCAGACCTGATCACACTCTCATCTTATTAACAAGCTCTGTTTGCCTCCTCACCCTTTTCTATATTTCCCAGAGGCAGGATGATATGTTGGCAATATTCTAAAGAGCTGATGGAAATAAAAACCACAGTAAATACAGTGAATCAAACACTTTGCCTTTAAAAGTGTCAGTAAGTGTTGAACATTGTTTTAGTGTCCTTTTGTTTTATCTGCACCAACGTTACAAAAAGAATGATGAGACTAAAGCAGCCAATAGGATTTACAGAACAGAGAGACAACAGGACACAGGCCAAAAGACAATAGAAGTTTAAACAAGTGAATAAATAAAACAATATGACATATTACTACTACTACTATTACAACTACTACTATTGCAAATAATTATAAAATTAACAATCAAAACACTGTTGCTGTTATTACAACTCCAGCTCCAGGAGCTTTAGGTCCACATCTGCCTGAAGGTGGTGATTTACCTCAAACAGCCACATCAGCACAAATTAATGAACATTATTCTGTAAAAACACCAAACAGTTCTTCACTTCAAGAAAACAATGGAATCAAATCAAAAGAGTGAACAACATGAACGTGAAACAGAACACATCATGTCTAATGTCTTTGCTTATGTCAGCGTTTCTTTAGAATGAGCCATGGATGGTTTCACTTCACCTCTCTAACATCTGATCTGGTAGAAGGAGCAGAAAGCAGCAGCCTTGTGGTCTTCAGCCTGCTCTAATGTTTGAGATGCTCATTACTACACTTTATCCATGTAAAAGCAATAACACACTGATTAACAGCTGAGAACATGTCTGTCACTTTTTACTTAGAGAAAAGGAGAAAGAAATGAAGGAGCAGGTGTTAGAAGAAGAGAAACATAAGAGGGAGACGATGAACAATTACTGTTACTGACATTAACATTAACAGACGTCTGTAAGTGCAAAAAAAAACTGCTCTTTCACTACTTTAACAGAAATGCAGCCTTTATAGTTACTACACTAATCATTGTATCTCATCTATGCACAGAAAACAATTCATTAATGATGAATATTTTTGAAGATTTATTATTGAATTTTTAAATTACAGTTTACCATCTTTTTCCTGTTTTAGCTCAATATAAATGAGACATTTATGATTACAAATCAATTCAGGATCAGCTTTAGGAGAACATGGGGAGATATGAGAGGACAGGACCAAGGTCTGGGCACAGAGGGGACACACATTGTCCCTCTGACTGACCAAGAGAACAAACACTGATCTCATAGTGTCACAAAGTTCACATCATATGAGGATGTGGTCTTCATTTAAACTGCAGGATACTGGTCTGCGTTTGATTCAGTTCATTTTTTAGGCCCATTCTGCAAAACTCAGAGGAAAACATGAGTCCAAACAGCAAACACACTCCCCCAGGGACAGAGTGAGAGGTAAACGTCAATCTCATTTCTATTATCAGGTGATTTAATGATCATTTTCTCCATTATGAGCAGTCATCAGCTCAACATCTGCTGCTTCAACAGCACAGTGTCAGGTGTTTTACCTGTCACAGGCGAAGTAGCTGCTGTGACATCAACAACAAACCAACTGCCAGTTTGGGTTCGGGAAGCAGACACCTCTCTAATTTTAAAACGAAGCTTAAAACCTTCTTGTTTGATAAAGCTTATAATTAGTTGTAGTTACAGTCCTAGTTATTTAAACTTATAGTTAGTCACAATTATCTCTATAGACACTGTTACAGTTAAGGATATAGCCCTTAGTAGGGCTGGCTCAGGCAACTGAATCATCCCTAGTTATGCTGCTATAGGCCTAGGCTGCTGGGGACATCCCATGATTTACTGTGCACTTCTTCTTCTTCTTTCTCTTTCTCTCCTCAGACCCACTCTCAAATTTATTAGCCTTTATTACATGTCATTAACTCTGTGTCCTCTCTGTCCTGTAGTCCTGTGCTTGTTTCTCTCTGGTCTCTCTTTCTCTGTACCTTACTGCAGGTACCTCTGGCTCCGGAGCTGCATGTCCTATGGTCCTGGCTCCACCCACCTGCTGCTGTTTATTGTTTACAATGATCGATTTCTAACATGTTTAATGTTCCGCTCAGCTACAGATAAATATTTGATTAATATTCTTTGCAGACTGTAATGTAAATAATTACCAGTCATGACAGCTTTTTGCCTCCGTGCTCTGTTTCATAATTCTAATCTGCTGAGCACACATTATCCAATAACTGTCCACTAACTGTAATGTAAATACTGACCCACATTGTCTGTATTATGCTGCATGTCTTTCTCCCCTCTCCTCCATTCCTAGCTGTCCTATCTTCCTCCTTTTCCTCCTTTCACCCAGCCCGGCCATCGGCAGGAGGGTCCCCCATCTGAGCCAGGTTCTGCTCAAGGTTTCTTCCTGTTAAAAGGGAGTTTTCCTTGCCACTGTCGCCTCAAGTGCTTGCTCTGGGGTCAGGCTCTGGGTCTCTGTAAAGCGCTTTGAGACAATTTTGATTGTGGAAGGCGCTATATAAATAAAATTGAATTGAATTGAATTGAATTGAACAAATGCTTGACAAAGAGGATATTTGTGTTTCCCAACTTTAAGGCTGCAACAACACACTCACACAACCTAACATGTCTTGAAATGCAGTTCCCAACATTTCTGAACTTTCAGTAACAGTGTCATTATTCTGTGAAGTTCCACATTAATATCTCTTCTTGAAGAACTTGTATTTGGAGGTTTTAGTGAGGGAAATGTCTCATTGTGGACTGAGGGGAACAATCATTTCTACCAGCAGCGAGAAGACAAACACTCATCAAGTCCTTCATCCCTACAGCTCTGAAGAATCCATCAGTACCATGACTCACAACCGTTACTCACCTAAAAATGACATTTTCACTGTGTGTCTCTGAGCTCAGTATTCAGCTGCTGAAATTGTGGTGTCAGGTTTTGTGCAATGTAAGAATCCATCTATGCTTCACCCCTCCTCACCCTTCTGTGCTTCACCCATCTGTGTGTACTTCAATGAGGGAGATTCCATTGGTGGTTGCCCTTGCAGCAGTTGTTGCTGCCTTGTGTGCCTCTCTGCCTGCTATTGCTGCATCGCAAGGGATAATCACTCATGCTTTGCATGCATGTGTTGGGTGCTTTAGAGGCACTGGAAAGTATTTTTAAAAACCCAATCGAAAGAAGCCCAGATTCCATTAAAAAACAAAGTGTGGTTAGAGTGTGGTTGTTAGGAGGGTGTTGTGGTGCACGGGAGAAAAAACTCCATTAGACATCAGGCCTGCAAAATAGCAGGAAAAAAAAAAGATAGATGCACACCAATCAAATGGAGGGAATTAGAAAGGGATATGTCCAGTTACACACAGACCTGTCCTTGAACCTGGTCAACAATCTGCCACTGGTCATGTGTAAAAGGCCACGTGCTGTACTTTTTTGATGTAAGATGGGAAGGGATAAATTTTAGACATGAGTAGAATCATGCAAAAAATAACTAATGAAAGGGAAAAAGGGATGTGGTCAGACATGTCCCTTGGTCTATAACACACCTACAATTTACAATATAAAAAGTGATGCACAGATGGTAAATCTCAGTCGTCTCCGTGGGGCGGCTCGAGCTTTTGACTTCTGTATTGAAGAATAAAGCTCTATGGATTCAACTTCTCTGGTCTCCAGTGCTTAAGATGTGCCTCTTTGAAAAGAAGAGTTGAACACTTGAATGAAGAGGAAAAGAGTAAGGTGTGGGGACTCGGCCAGACTTGGACTCAGCTTCAACTGGCCCTCAGCTGGGTCTACAGCCTGGCCTGAAAAATCCACATCAAAACACTAAGCAAAATCTGTCACAGCAGAGACAGCACTCAGAAATACTTATATAGACACAGTAACAGACAGGCAGACACACACACACACACACACACACACACACACACACTCTCTCTCTCTCTCTCTCTCGCCTTCTCTCTGTGTCAGTAACCTTGCAACTGAAGATAAAGGAAACAGCAAAGGACGACAAAGGACTGAGCTTTATCCACCTGCCCACATCAAACATTATCATTAACAGGAGTCTTAACACTGGAAGCAATAGCAGAAAATGTTTGGTTTGCACTGGCAGTAACATCACACACCTCTTATACAGATTGGAAATGATCAGTAAACCATGAGATCAGGCTGAGATCTCAAAGTACAAACTATAAACACAAACCATAATGTCTGGTAGACAAGTAGTTTCCTCTTGTCCTTGTAACAACAGTAGCTCCTCCCTTCCTTGTCAATAATTGTGCAGAAATATCTGAGTGGTTCTTTCTTCCTAAATCATGAGCAAGTCCTGTCCAGTCCAACTGTTTCTGCTCCTATTTGACTTCTGAACTTGTCTCTGGCTGTGTGTGTCCATTTACTGCAGCCTGTGACAACAGGCTGTAGAATGTTGATACATCAAAGGCATCAAAGGACAAACACACACACACACACCCATATGCATATGCAGATAGATAGATAGATAGATAGATAGACAGACAGATAGATAGATAGATGACACTTCACACCATCAACATGAGCAGAGATGGAAACATCAAAGGCATCAAAGGACAAACACACACACACTCAGGCCAGGCCAGGACAGGCCAGGACCCAAAAGCAGACAGGTGAGCAGTTCTCAACAGTTTATTCACAATAGTCCAAAAGGAAAAAAAAGGTAGACAGGAGAGAGGAGGGATTCCAGGGCGGCAGGGCTGGATTGGTAGCAACGGTGTAGTGAAGGCAGGAGGACGGAGACCGAGGAAGACTGCAGAGAAAAAGAGCACGGGGGTCAGTTTGAGGGAGAGTGAGTTGGTCCAAAAAACAGGTAAGTAAATCCACAAAAGTTTTCCACAAGGATGAGCACAGAGAAGTAGTCACCACTGGAGATGACGAAACAATCTGGCGAGGGAAGATAGGACAGCCAAGCCTCTTATGGCTTTGCGGGGGAGACTGATTGTGCCCCAATTGCGCACAGGTGAGTGCAATCAGCCTGAGCAGGAGGGTGGAGTAGAGAGGCGCCGCCCCGGAATCCACTGCCTGAAAAAACACACCCACGCCAAGAATACACACATCTACACACCCACACAGAAGAGAGAAAAGACAGAAAAACCCCAGAAGCAGCCGACCTGCCTCATGACAGTACCCCCTCCTTAACGACCGCCTCCAGGCGGACCAACAGGTTTGCTGGGGTGCGCAGCGTGGAAGTCCCTGATGAGCTGAGGATCCAGTATGAGGGACTTAGAGACCCATGAGCTCCTCAGGCCCATAACCCTCCCAGTCCACCAAGTACTGTAGGCCCCAACCCCGACGGCGGACAGTGAAAGCCGGCCAGTCATCTACCATCCGGGTGGGCGGTGGGGGACGGTTGGAGGGCTGAGAGAGCTGGAGGAGACAGGCTTAAGCAGAGAAACATGAAAGGTAGGATGGACACGCAGAGACTTGGGCAACTTTAACTGGACAGTAACAGGGTTAATGATCTTGTCTATTTCAAAAGGCCTATGAACTTGGGAGCCAGTTTTTTGAGTCCACCTTCAGGGAAAGTTTTTGAAGAAAGCCAAACCTTCTGTCCGGGGATGTATTTTGGGGTCGGGGCGGTGACGGTTGGCTTGGCATTTGTAAGTAGTGGTGGTTTTGAGAAGTGTTCTGCAGCATCCCTCCAAACTCGCCTGCAGCGATCCAAATGAGCCTGGACGGATGGGACTGCCAGGTCTTCTTTCGTCTTCAGGAAAGAGGGGTGGTTGATAGCTTAGTGAGCACTTCAAAGGTGACATGCCTGTTGCTGAGGAGACCAAGGTGTTATGTGCATATTCAATCCAAGGGAGGTGTGATGACCATGAGGAGGGATTATGGGAGGAAAGACAACGGAGGGCGGATTCTAAATCCTGATTGACCCGCTCTGACTGACCGTTAGATTGGGAGTGAAATCCAGATGTGAGACTGGTAGTGGCTCCCAGGGAGCTGCAAAAGGCTTTCCACACCTGGGAAGTGAATTGGGGCCCTTGATCGGAGACAATATCCGAAGGAATGCCAAGGAACCTGAACACATGGGACACCAGAGTGTCAGCGGTTTCTCTGGCCGAGGGGAGTTTGGGTAGGGGGATGAAGTGAGCTGCCTTGGAGAACCGGTCAACAACTGTGAGGATGGTGGTGTGCCCATTGGAAGGGGGTAGACCAGTTACAAAGTCTACTGATATGTGGGACCAGGGGCGATGTGGTATTGACAGGGGAAGGAGTTCTCCAGCAGGGGGCCGATGGGTGGACTTGTTCCTGGAGCATGTAGAACAGGCAGCTATATATTCGTGAGTGTCAGGGTCCATTGTGGGCCACCAGAAATGGCTACGGAGGAGGAAGAGGGTTCTTTTGATTCCTGGGTGGCAGAATAGTTTGGAATCATGGGCCCACTGGAGGACAGATGAATGCACAGACTGGGGAACAAAGTGCTTGCCAGGGGGACCGGTACCAGGATCAGGCTCCTCCAACAGAGCAGTGCGCAACTTAGTCATAAAAGGCCAAGTTAAGGCTTCTATGACGCAGGAAGTTGGCAAAATAGTGTCAGGATTTGATGGTTCGGCTTCGGAGTCAAACTGGCGGGACAGGGCGTCAGGTTTGACGTTTTCAGAGCCAGGACGGTAAGTGATGGTGAACTTGAAGCGACCCAAGAACAGCGCCCATCTAGCCTGGTGAGAATTTAATCTCTTAAAAAAGACTGTAGGTATGCTAAATTCTTATGGTCAGTCCACACCACAAACGGCTGCTCAATGCCTTCTAACCAGTGTCTCCACTCCTCCAGTGCCAACTTCACTGCCAGGAATTCTCTGTTGCCAACATCATAGTTGCGCTCTGCTGGGGAGAGACGGCGGGAGAAAAAGGCACAGGGATGTAGCTTTTGGTCCGAGGGGGAGCGTTGTATTATGATACATACAAATACTATTTTTTTTCTTTATGTACTAACACTTGATTTATTTTTTCTCTGTCTACAACCAAGCATATGACTTTTAATGCATGCATACTCTGTATGCAGGTTGTATACTCATCCTCTTTAAATTAGATTTAATGGAAAACTGTATATTTATAGTAAAATTGGTAAGAATGACACATTTCGTACTTGCTAAGAAAAGCTTGTTTTGTTTCCACACATATCACGCTCACAGTATAATAAAATACAAACTTTAAACATGATTTTTATACTAACATGAATGAACTCTTTTTACCTAAATTCCCTGTCTTACAACAACATTGCTGACATCTTGGATCACATCCCTGAGTTAAACAGAATCAGATGCATCACATCTTTTACAGCTCTCAGTACATCCACACAAAGCAACCACCTGGATTACTTTCATTTCCATTTGTATAACTTTGCCCATCCCTGACAAACAGCTCAACTACACACGGAAAAGGCCTGACTGATCACACCTGGCTGAACTGTCCCTATCACAGAGCTACCTCAGTTCACATTTACATCACCACTTGATCAAATGACAATACACCCACATACAAGACACTGTCTGCACAGCTACTAATTTATTTTTTTCATACATTCATAACCACAGAAAATGAGCTCTTACACACACAAAAACCAACTGTTTCATTAATTGAGAATATGTGCACAAACTGGCCTGTGAAGCTGAAAGGGAAATAGCTCAACAGGTTGCAAGAATGAGTAGAATGTCAAAGACTGTGAGTTCAAAGCCAGGATAAGGCTATATGTTCTTTATGACCATGCACTCCATGTTATCATACATTATTAGTATTTATTCTAGTTATCACTAGTTATTCCAAACATAATAATTTTATGCTTTATGTACTACAGTCAAGCCCGAAATTATTCATACCCTGGCAAATTTTGACTTAAAGTTACTTTTAAATGTAAATCAAAGCTGAGAAATATTTTTTTTCCACAATGATGCCTCTTGTACATCGTCTTATTATCTTCTGGGAGACGCCTGTGTCACTTCCAATCAAGAAAACACTTGCTGGTTGAATAAAAGTAAGTTTAAACACTCGATGTTTAAAATCAAATCATTCCATTATTTGATGATCTCTAACTGTTAAACCTCAAAAGCAGCTCTGCAGTGTTTCCATCTGTGTTCATGTTGCTGTTTGAGGGTTAAGACTTGGTTTCAGGGTTAGAATTGGGTTTTGGTTAGGGTTAGGGTAAGGGCTAGGGAATGCATTATGTCAGCAAGTGTCCTCACAAAGACATAAGTACCAGTGTGTGTGTGTGTGTGTGTGTGTGTGTGTGTGTTTGTCATTTGATGCCTTTGATGTATCAACATTCTACAGTCTGATGTCACAGGCTGCAGTAAGTGGACACACAGCCAGAGACGAGTTCAGAAGTCAAACAGGAGCAGAAACAGTTGGACTGGACAGGACTTGCTCATGATTTAGGAAGAAAGAACCACTCAGATATTTCTGCACAATTATTGACAAGGAAGGGAGGAGCTACTGCTGTTACAAGGACAAGAGGAGACTACAGGAAATTCCAGATCACCTCCAAGGTTTTCAGTAAGTCAGTACATGTTAGTAGTTCATGTCAGTGTGTAGTTTAGAAGTTAATGTTTTGTCCAAATGATATGTTTGTGAAATTAGGACAAGTAATCATACCCATGACTGTGAGATATTTTCATTGTTGCTCAACTTCTTAACTGTGTTTTGGTGTGATGCACTGTAGTTTGTGTTAAAGGAAAGGATTTCTGGGAAGTCTGTATTGTCTGCAACAAGATCCTTTCTAAAGAAATTCTAATGGAAATGATGGAGCATAAAATCCACAGTCCCTGTCCTGTGGAAAAGTTGACTTCCAGAGTTGAAAAGAAGCAAACATGAGGCTTCAACAGTCTGAGTAGATCAAATTTCTATCTTCCAGGTAGTTTTAGTCCAAAATTCTCCTCTTTGTGTTTCTACACCTAATGTTTCCTTTCAAAGCTGTAGTGTGGAAATTCTGCACTAAAGGACAAACATTTGAAGATACTCTGCCACTTTAGACTCTCAGCTCTGATTCTTGTTTTCTGCCCCATGCAGCTCATCTACAGGACTGTATTAAGTCCTAGTTGTTGAAGGATCTATATTATTAAGCAGTGAAACGTGTGTTTCCTTGTCTTTTGATGATGGTCACTAAGCTCCAAACCTTGTAGCTGTTCAGAATTCAGCCTCAGTCAGTGTGAAAGAGCTGATGTGTTTAAAGGTTCATAGACTGAAAAGGTTCTGGGAAGTTCTCTTGAAAAATAGATCCTAAATTTAACTTTGAGGAATTTAATTGTGTGCCTGCTCCAAATGCTATGCTAGGTCTATGTGGAGCAGCTTGTGTGAGACATTATGTTTCTGTTTTCTATGAAACTGTGAATATTATTAGCTGACTGGATGAATAGAACACAAGAGAGATTTGTTTGTGCAGATAGATGAGACCTTAATGTGTCTACTAACCCTTATTTTAAGATGCACACACACTTTGTTCTGCAAGTAGTTATAGTTTGTTATGTCAGAGCAGCATCAGGTAAAACAATGAAGAATGATCAATACAGGAGAAAATTTCTTGTCATTTTTGCTTTTTTTTTCTCACAAAACTCGTTTTAAAGATTTTCATGATTTGAAGAAAACACATTTTCTTGGTGGTCGGAGAAAATGACGAACTGTTCCATCATTTATCCAGAAGTTTCTATAGTAATGTGATCATTATTCTGTGACTGTGACAGGAGGAGTTCAGTGAATTGATGTGACTCGTCTGTGCTCTTTCACTGCTCATTTTAATGAAGTATATATACCCTCTCTGTATTATTATATTGGATTGTAACTCAGCTTTACCACAATGATGGAAAAATAATGTGAAGCCTGACCTACAATGCCTTGAACTACAGCAGGGGCACACATTGTTCCTTTGAGACAGATATGGAAGCCTGTCCGGTGCATATTGTTCTACTTACACAGATACAGAGACAGACACTCAAGGAGACCGGCTGCATGTATGCATGTTTAGACTATGACTCTGATTATCAGCTCGAAGGGGAGGTGAGCTCCTGTGTGTATAAAGAAGACATAGAGACTTCTCTCCTTTGAGTATTACAACGATACCATTCTTGATTCATGGTTGATGTAGACTCCTTCTTGCAAGAATAAATTCTAAAAGCTCTGATCATCTCTGAGTCTTGGCTGAATATGTTAGAATTTTTCTAACATAAATTGGTCCTTCGAGCCGGATCTCAATATCTCCTCTTCTCTCTGGATTTGGACCCGACTCTGTGCACATTTGGAAAAGCCCTCCATCCTGCACCGGTTACCAGGAGCAGTTTGGATGTAGGGAGGCCGGGGCCTGCCAGAGAGGCGAGGGGTGACGAGATTCAGGGAAATTGAGCAGGACCAGGACGATTCAGGTGCAGTATCAATTTAAGAGAAAGAGAAAGAGAAAGAGAAAAAGTTGAAAAGCTTACAGAGAAGCTTGAAAGAGTCTGTAGGAAGACCAAAAACTACCTCGCGCGTTAGGAATAAAAGGAAAAGCTCAAGAGGAGCTAAGAAAAGGCAGGGACTTATAGAAATAAAAGAAAAAGCTCAAGAGGAGCTAAGAAAAGGCAGGGACTTATAGAAATAAAAGAAAAAGCTCAAGAGGAGCTAAGAAAAGTCAGGGACTTATAAAATAAAGAAAAGCTCAAGAAGAACTAAAGAGAAAACCTGTAAAAAAAAAAAGAAAAAAATCTCTAAAAGATAAAAAAAAAATAATAATAATAATAATAAAAAGGGCATAAATATTGAGAAGTAAAGTTCTAGAGAAATAGAGTAAAGACTGGAGTGTTCTGAAGTGTCTCTGATATATTCTGACCAGTGAGTGGAAACCTGACGGTGTCAACACAAGCTCACTGCGAAGGTGTATCATAAGGACCAGTTGCTCGGGTGTTATGCCATACAAACTGGTTGGCTGACGGACATTCCGATAAAATAAGAATAAATAAGCACAATAAAATAGGATAAAAATAGGTATAAAAATCACAAGAAAAAAAGAAATATATATGAAATAAATAAATAAATAAATAAGAAGAATAATAAGAATAAAATAAATGGGACAGAATTATAGTGTTTGTGGGAGAGAAGAATCAGAAGGGGATGCTAAACGATGCAACAAACGCAATGACCGCAATGTAAAATACCTTAAAAGTGGAGAACAAAATATGGGTTTATGGGGAGACTGCAGGTTGAATCCTGTAAGAACCTTGTTGAGGACATAGAAAGAAAGTGTAAGGGGAGTAAGGGAAAGCTGAAAAAGGAAGGATATGAAGCAGCAAAGGAGTGGTTGGAGGAAGCCGTAAGAAGGAGACAGGGGATGATGAGGGAAAAAGAGAGACGTGAGGCACAGGAAAGGAAAGAAAAAGAGAAGCAAAACATAGAAATTTAAGCTTCAGCACCTAACGTGTTTCGATGTCAATTTCATTGAGGATGACATTGACTTCGTAGTGAGAAGAAGACAGAGACCAATTCCGCCGCCCTATCCGGATCCTCCACGCCGCCCGCCTCCTCCAGTACAACCAAAATTGGACCCAGAACCCCGGCCTCTCCCATCGGCCTCCGCTGTCGAGCCGCCCTCTGACACCGCCCCACCCCCGGCCACATTAACCCAGGGCAGGTCTGTGAACCAGAGGGACATGAACACCGGTGGAATTGTTGATGAATCGTCACACACAAGGTCAGGTAGGACTTATCATGATCTTCACGTTGTAGAAAATTATCCTATGGTACAAGTGCCGAATCCTAGAGCTGGTGAACCGGGTCAGGATAATGTTATGTATGTGTACCGACCCTGGAGTGATTCTGATGTGGCTAAAGCCACAGAGAATGTGCCACACCCTAGACATGATTCAAAATTGTTTTTGAAAAATTCTAGATTTTTGTTTGACAGCTACAGGCTGAATGGTGTGGAATTTGAAAACTGCATGAGACGATATTGAATGTGGACTGGTGCCAGGTATCTGAAGGGTGGAATGCACTGGATTCTGATTACCGCCACTACAGTATGATGACATGAATCTGAAGGCACATGTAGACGCTTTGATGAATAAGATTTCAAAACATTTTGAACAGAGACCAGATTGGACTAAAATCATTGAATGTATCCAGAGTCCAGAAGAGAGTGTGGACCAATACTTTGCTCGCCTGAAATCTGTTTTTGATGCTAACAGTGGATAGAAATCCCAGATCCATACATTGATGATGGATCCTATGCACAGCAACTGAAGAGTGCATACTTGAATGGTCTTATGCCCCAAATTAGTAGCTTTGTGAGAAAACATCAGATAAATTTTCATGTATGCAAGCTTGCTGAGACAAAAATGTATGTTCAACATGCTGAGAGACACTTTAAGAATAATAAGGAGAAAAAGGATTCAAAACGAGCAAGTGTGTATCTCTTGACTGACACTGAGTGTTCTGATGTTTATTACCGAGGGGATTGACGCAGACCAGACTGGAGCCGGCGGGGTGGCCGCGGTGGTGGCAGGGGAAGAGGCAGAGGCAGGGGAGGCGGAGGAGGAGGAGAGGGAGGATGGGACAACGAAGCCTGCTACTCGTGTGGTGAAAGGCAAGGTAATCAGAGGAAGCTAGCTCCATGGTACAATTCACAAATACGCATTTTAAAGCAGATATCACGTAAAGCTGGAAAGGAAATGGTTATCCACTAATTTAGAGGAATTCCGCCTAGCCTGGAAAGACAGCATCATAACGTATAAAAAGCCCTTCAGAAGGCAAGAACTGCCTATTACTCATCATTAATAGAGGAAAACAAGAACAACCCTAGGTTTCTTTTCAGCACTGTAGCCAGGCTGACAAAGAGCCATAGCTCTGTTGTACCATGCATCCCTCTAGCTCTCACTAGTAATGACTTTATGAGCTTCTTTAGCAACAAAATAGTAGACATTAGAGACAGAATCCATCTCATCCTGCCTACAACTGTTAATGATGTAGGTATGTCTAGAACAGCATCTTTAGAAATGTCTGCCAGTCCTGATTTGTCGTTAGACTGTTTCTCTCCCATAGATCTAGCTGAATTGACTTCAATAGTTTCTAAATCTAAATCATCAACATGTCTTTTGGACCCTATCCCGACCAGACTTCTTAAAGATGTGTTGCCTTTGATTGGCACTCACATATTAGATCAGATAAATCTCTCGTTGGTTACAGGATATGTCCCACAGGCTTTTAAGGTTGCAGTTATCAAACCTTTACTTAAAAAGCCTTCTCTGGACTCTGACATTTTGGCAAACTATAGACCTATATCCAATCTCCCTTTAATTCTAAAATTCTTGAAAAGGCTGTTGCAACTCAGTTGTGTGATCATCTACATAGGAACGGTTTGTTTGAAGTTTTTCAGTCAGGATTTAGAGTTCATCATAGCACAGAGACAGCACTGGTGAAAGTTACCAACGACCTTCTTATAGCATCAGATAATGGACTCGTCTCTATACTTGTCCTGCTAGACCTTAGTGCTGCATTTGACACCATTGATCATAATATCCTATTGGATAGATTGGAACATGTTATTGGGATTAAAGGAACAGCACTAGGCTGGTTTAAATCATATCTATCAGATAGATACCAGTTTGTTCATGTTAATGATGATCCCTCCATATATACCAGAGTAAGTCATGGAGTTCCACAGGGTTCTGTGCTTGGACCGATACTGTTCACCTTATACATGCTCCCCTAGGCAATATTATCAGGAAGCATGGAATAAATTTCCATTGCTATGCGGATGATACCCAGCTATATTTATCTATGAAACCAGACGAAACAGATCAGTTAACCATACTTCAGGCATGTCTTAAAGACATAAAGGCCTGGATGACCTGTAACTTTCTTCTTCTGAATTCAGACAAAACTGAGGTTATTTTGTTTGGTCCCAAACACCTCAGAAACAGTTTATCTAATCATATAGTTACTCTGGATGGCATTAATTTGGCCTCCAGTACGACTGTGAGGAACCTTGGAGTTATTTTTGATCAGGATTTGTCCTTTAACTCACATATAAAACAAGTCTCTAGGACCGCCTTCTTTCACCTCGCAATATCAGTAAGATTAGGAACATTCTGTCGCAGAGTGATGCTGAAAAATTAGTCCATGCTTTTGTTACTTCTAGGCTGGACTACTGTAATTCCCTATTATCAGGATGTCCAGTTAACTCTCTAAAAAGCATCCAGCTGATCCAAAATGCTGCAGCGAGAGTACTGACTGGAATTAGCAAGAGAGATCACATTACTCCTGTACTAACTTCTCTTCATTGGCTTCCTGTAAAATCCAGAATTGATTTTAAAATCCTTCTCCTTACATATAAGGCCCTCAATGGCCAGGCTCTTTCATATCTCAAAGAGCTGATAGTACCATATCATCCTAACAGATTGCTTCGTTCCCAGAATGCAGGTTTGCTTATGGTTCCCAAAATCTCTAAAAGTAGAATGGGAGGCCGAGCCTTTAGCTATCAGGCCCCTCTCCTATGGAACCAACTGCCAGTTTGGGTTCGGGAAGCAGACACCCTCTCTAATTTTAAAACGAAGCTTAAAACCTTCTTGTTTGATAAAGCTTATAATTAGTTGTAGTTACAGTCCTAGTTATTTAAACTTATAGTTAGTCACAATTATCTCTATAGACACTGTTACAGTTAAGGATATAGCCCTTAGTAGGGCTGGCTCAGGCAACTGAATCATCCCCTAGTTATGCTGCTATAGGCCTAGGCTGCTGGGGACATCCCATGATTTACTGTGCACTTCTTCTTCTTTCTCTTTCTCTCCTCAGACCCACTCTCAAATTTATTAGCCTTTATTACATGTCATTAACTCTGTGTCCTCTCTGTCCCGTAGTCCTGTGTTTGTTTCTCTCTGGTCTCTCTTTCTCTGTACCTTACTGCAGGTACCTCTGGCTCCGGAGCTGCATGTCCTATGGTCCTGGCTCCACCCACCTGCTGCTGTTTATTGTTTACAATGATCGATTTCTAACATGTTTAATGTTCCGTTCTGCTACAGATAAATATTTGATTAATATTCTTTGCAGACTGTAATGTAAATAATTACCAGTCATGACAGCTTTTTGCCTCCGTGCTCTGTTTCATAATTCTAATCTGCTGAGCACACATTATCCAATAACTGTCCACTAACTGTAATGTAAATACTGACCCACATTGTCTGTATTATGCTGCATGTCTTTCTCCCCCTCTCCTCCATTCCTAGCTGTCCTATCTTCCTCCTTTTCCTCCTTTCACCCAGCCCGGCCATCGGCAGGAGGGTCCCCCATCTGAGCCAGGTTCTGCTCAAGGTTTCTTCCTGTTAAAAGGGAGTTTTCCTTGCCACTGTCGCCTTAAGTGCTTGCTCTGGGGTCAGGCTCTGGGTCTCTGTAAAGCGCTTTGAGACACTTTTGATTGTGGAAGGCGCTATATAAATAAAATTGAATTGAATTGAATTCAATTGAACACTGTCATTGTACACCTGTATGTTTTGTTCACCGTGTTGATCCATCTGTCTTCCTGTATTCATTCTCTCACTCCCTCGCTCACTACAACCACATACACTAAATACACTAAACTGTAGTAAAGTGTGGAAAAGCAAATCCATTATGTGTGAAACATAATGTGGCTGGATGATGTTCAGAGGAAACAGATTTTCTGAATGAATGAGGTAATGAAGTTTATTAACAGCAGTGGAGGTGGGAGACTTGGGTTTGTATCCAGAGTCCACTCTGTGGTTAGGTTTGGTATTTACAGCTATTTAACAATACACACAAGCTAACTTGCATACGGCCTAATACAAATGTGACACACACACATTTCATCAGAGAGACCAGCTCTCAGAAATAAGTCCAGCAGTGGAGACAGTCCAACAGGCTCCACATGTTTCTGCACTACTCTACTACTGTGCTGAGAGGAGACTGTACTGAAGCTGTCAGCTGTACCATCAGCCTCTGAGGCTGCTCTGCTACTGTACATGAAGACTGCTGTCAGCTCGGCTCAGCTCAGCTCCACTAACTTCATTTAACAAACAGAGCTCTGCTGTAACAGGAAGCAGCAGAAAGTCAGAGGCTTCGCCGTGAGGAGCGCAGACCTCTCTGTCATGTCAGCTGTTTTCAGGAAGGACGCCACTTCACATACCTTCACAACTCGAGTCAGCATCAGACGGACACACGCACAATAAACATCCACGGTAGCTGGAATTTCCTCTCAGCTCCGGTGTTTCCTAGTAGAAAACGCCAGGACATGAAATGAAAAGAGTGAAACGATCCTTTGCCTTGAAATTCACGGTGGGGATCCACACGGTGTGTATCCAGAAGTAAAGCATGGTGTCCTTTAATCAGGTGCAAAGCTCGCGCTCTTCCAGACGAAGTCCGCCTCCAGCAGTTCATTTCCAGAAGAGAAAGCGCCGCAGATGAAGCCGAGCGGAGGAAGAAATCCCAGTGTGAACGCTGCTGATGAACACAAGAGCTGGAGACTCTGTCGCTGCTTCTTCTGCTGCTTTTACACGGACATTAGCGACCCCTACCGGAACTGTTATCCAGAGAGGAAGCGACTGTGTCTGTGTGTGAGTCCTCTGTCTCTGTCTCTGTGTGTGTGCTCAGTATGTTCAGAATCAGAATCAGAATCAGAATAACTTTATTAATCCCCGTAGGGAAATTCTTTCTGTTACTTTAACTCCCAGTTTAAAAGAAGAGGAAAATTGCACAGTGTGTGGTGATAGAAAAAATTTCTAGAATAAATAAGTAAATGAAAACAAAAATAAATAAATGAAAAACAAAATAACAGTATAGTACAATGAAAATCAAGTAAAAATACTGCAGTAACTCCAATGTCAAATGTCAAACAGAACAATATATACAACTAATATACAAATAGAAAGATAGGGCATCTCAATATGTGCATGAGGTTTGTGGTTGATAGTTTAAAAGATAACGTATACACAGTATACATGAGTCCGTGATTCTTACAGTCCAGAGTTATATAGTTTGATTGCGACAGGCAGGAATGATTTCCTGTGTCGCTCTGTTGTGCAGCGTGGAACAATAAGTCTGTTGCTGAACGAGCTTCTGTGATGGATCAGCACATGGTGGAGAGGGTGTGAAGGACAGTCCAATATTGTCCTAACTTTGGACAACATTCTCCTCTCCAACACTGTGTTCAGTGAGTCCAGATCCTCTCCTACAACATGGCTGGCCTTCTTGATGATCTTATTGAGTCTGTTAGTGTCCTTCACCCTCAGACTGCTGCCCCAGCAGACAACAGCGTATAGGATGGCACTGGCCACCACAGACTCGTAGAAAATCCGCAGCATCGTCCGGCAGATGTTAAGGACCTTAGCCGTCTCAGAAAATAGAGACGGCTCTGGCCCTTTCTGTAAACAGTGTCCACGTTTTTGGACACTGTTGCTACTAAAGCAGCGTTTCATGGTTCAGGACTGACAGCAGGACTAATGTGGACAAGTCCAACTCATTTCATTCAGAAACACAACCATGATTTGTCACATGGAGTGAAGTGAAGCCAGTGAAGAGGAGGGGAAGGGGAGGAGGAAGCAACACAGGTTGTTGGTGACTTTGAGTAGAGCAGTTTCAGTGCTGTGGTGAGTGCGAAAACCGGATTGAAATGTTTTAAAAGACTGGCAGGAGTGGAGGTATTGCTGGAGTTGTGTAAAGACAGAACAGAGCGTTCCAAAATTTTAGAAAGAAACGGGAGGTTGGAGATGGGTCTGAAGTTGTCAAGGTTGTCAGGGTCCAGGCCAGGTTTTTTTAGGATGGGAGCGATGGGAGTGAGAAGGTAGATGATGAACAGCAGGGGCCCCAGGACAGAGCCCTGGGGCACACCTGTAGTGACTGGGACTGAGTGAGAGGTGAATGATTTTAGCTGAATGAACTGAGTGCGGCCTGAGAGGTATGAATGGAACCAGCTGAGGGGTGTGTTTGTGATGCCAATGGAGGAGAGTCTGTCCAGAAGGATGCTGTGTGAAATTGTGTCGAAGGCCACACTCAGATCAAGAAGGAGGAGAATGGATAGTGAACCAGAGTCGGCAGCCAGGAGGTCATTGGTGATTTTGAGAAGTGCAGTTTCAGCACTATGGAGGGGGTGGAAACCAGACTGGAATTGTTGATATAAATTATTGCAGGATAAATGTGTGAGTTGAGTAGCAACTGTTTTTTCAAGAATTTTCGAGATGAAGGGAAGATTTGAAATGGGACGAAAGTTATTGAAATTGTTGGGATCTGAACCAGGTTTCTTGAGTATTGGAGTTATAGCGGCTGTTTTAAGGGAAGAGGGAACAATTCCAGTGGTAAGGGAGGAGTGAACAATGTCCGTAATGAGGGGGGACAGAGAAGGGAGAGAGACCTTTACAAGGACAGTAGGAAGAGGGTCTAACTGACAGGTTGAAGATTTGGATTTTCGGATGAGTTCAGAGATTTCATTAACTGAGGGTAGGAGGAATGCTGAGAGTGAATGGGTGGGGGCAAATAGAAATGGTTTCCTCCATCTACGGGTGATATTGGTCTGTGACCAGCAACAGACAGACGCAGGCGCAGATGGAGACATGCTCTGCTCAGTAAAAGAGGCACAATTAATTTGAAATTTCAGAAATTTCCTGATGTGATGATGGTGATGCTGATGATAATTTAATGTGGTATAAACGATTTTTGTTTTGAGTATACCGTATAGACAATTCAACAAATGTATGGTTAAAAATCAAAATCTCTATCTCTCACATAAATGAAAAAGGCTTGGTCGGATAAATGAGAGAGGTTCGCCAGACCAGATCTCTTCTAGGACCTTTTTGACAATGAAATGCCTCATGGTGGAGATGCTTGCGGCTGCTGGTTGCCTCTTACTCTCAACAGAAAACCCTATAAACAGGCTCTTATACATGCTAAAATGCCACTTAACAGTGTTGAATAGGACATTAATCATCTGGATTTCTCCACAAATCCAAGCACAAGAAGCCATGAGCTTTTCCACCTAACTAGAATTTTCTGACTATTCATCATCTGATAAAGTTTGTTACTATCTTTGATTACTTACAAGTCCATTTTTATCCAACATTGGTGAATCAGATTCTCAACACGATGAATGAACAAGTACTAAACAATCTAGGGATGCCATTTAAACAGGTCTTTATTCTCAATCAAAGATGGGGATAAATGAAAAAATTGGCTTTTTACAGCATCTGATAAAGTTTCTTATTATCTTTGGTCCATTTTTTCCCAGGCTAGGGATGCCATTTGGTTCATTCTCAATCAAAGATGGGGATAAAGTACTAAGGCGGTCTCCCGTCTAAGTACGGCACACCCTACCCTGCTTAGCTTCCGAGATCAGGCATGCTCAGGCTGGTATGGCCGTAAGTAACAGCAAACCCTATAAACAGGCTCTTTATACATGCTAAAACGCCACTAACAAATCCAATGTTGAATAGGGGCATTAATATTCTGGGTTTCTCCACAAATCCAAGCACAAGAAGCCACGAAAAATGACCTTTTCCACCTAACAAGAATTTTCTGACTACTCATCATCTGATAAAGCTTGTTACTATCTTTGATTACTCCATTTTTAAGTCCATTTTTATCCAACATTGGCCCAGACACACATGAGAGAATAAGGGTACACCCTTTTGTCAAAAAGGGTGATTTATGACCCCCTAATTTATGACCACCCCGAACCCCCACCACGTGGCGTAAGCCCACTTGTGACGTCACTTCCTAACCCCGCCCATGTATGACATCACTTCCTTGGTCCTACCCATTCATTGTTTTTCATTCCATTTAAGACAGCATGAAATAAATATATAATATAAATATATGGGTGTGCTTAATGTGAACATTTGGGTGTGCTTGAGTTTCAGATCAAAGGGTCAATATGCAATGTCGTAGATTCTAAGGCATCTCGTGACGAGTCATTTGTTGATTCGAGTGTGTCACAAAGGTGAGAAATAATCTCCTTCCTCCGTTTGCTACAACTCGCTTCCACTCCCCAATTTGCTTCCGACACTCCTATCCCTGGGAAAACCCCTCCCCGCATCATCACACCTCTCCAGCAATTTTCTGCAGGATGATATAAATATATAAATAAAATTGTTTATAAAAGTTCTGAAAACACAAACTTTCAAAGTTGCAAAATAAAATAAAATAAAATAAAATTGAGGAGCGACAAAAGTCTTTTTCCTGTTCTTCCATGGTCCTTACTCTCTGCAGAATGTCTGAAGGTCTGGATCTGCAGAAAGTATCACACAGAGTTTCATATCAAAGGGTCAATATGCAATGTTGTAGACTCTAAGGCGTCTCATGACAAAGCATTTGTTGTTTAGGTGTATCAAAAAAAATAAAAACAGAGAAAGGTATAAATGTACAAGTGAGAAAGTAACGTCGGTACAAAGGGATCGGACTACACCGGCAAGATGACTCGTGGTAGGAATACGAATTTATCAGCTCAATCCTACGGCTTTTAAAAAATACAAAAAGCAAATAAAACATTTTGTTTTTTCTTAGAGGTTACCGTTTGCACTGAAATACACTCTCCTCCGCATGAAAACTTGTTTACCTGTAAGTCTCCTCAGAACAGCTATTCATTTAAATGTCTTATTTTAAAATTATTGAACGAGGGTTTCTCTTGTTAAGAGTGACTCAGAGGAACTGGAAGGCCTCAACTTAACGCAGTCAGACTACGGTAAGAGAGTATCTGAATCATAAAAAACAGCTGTTGACAACAAAGAGTTGTACGCAGGTCACTCACTATAAATACTTACAGATTTAGTAGAGAGCGCTGAGCGGTGTTTTGGGAGATCAGATACGTCTGCCGGAGTGTGCGGACGAGACAGCGGGGACAAGGATTTTGTGCTGACCGTCCGTCCGTCTAAAAAGCATCTGAGACTCCGCCATGTTAAGCGTCAACATCAGCCCGATCTCGGATCGGAACGGGCTTCCAAAAATATCCGCCTGAAGTTCCGGAAAACAGGACGCTCCTGCTGTAACGGGTAAGTCTTTGGTTTTATTTTTTTTTAATTTATTTTTCCAAAACCAAAAGAAATGCTGCTTAGGGTTTGCCTCCTTGTTTCTACCGTGCTCAAACTTTGAAATGAATACCGGCTAGGAAGTGAGGTCGGGCAAGGGGGCGTGCCAGTTAGAATCTTCCGGTAATGTTTAGAGAGGAGCACCACCTAGAGGTCATGCGGAGTACTGTGTAACTTAATGAGAATACATTTAAAGAGTAATTCCTATCGTATATATTTTTAAAAGTAAATGAATTCAAATAATGATTCAATTACTTTTGTGTGCATGCATTTCCACAGAATTTCAACATCCCCTCTTAAGGATTTACCTCTTGAAAACATCCTATCTGTGAGTTTCAAATAATATTATTATCTGTGTGTATGTTTACAGAGCCTCAACCTGCCAGTCCAGTCAATCAGCAACCTGAAGTTGATACATCAGACAAACGGCTGAAGATCTGGGAGCCTGTGCAATCAAAAAGAGGATTTCAGTCTCACGGCTCCACTTCTGATTCTAGCTCCGGTTCTGGTTCCGGTTCCCCACTCCCACCATTCTCAACATCGAAGGGATCATAGAGCACCTCCCACAGCGGTGAATATCATTATCAGTAACGCAACATTCCACTTTCACTCTTGGTTTTAAAAAAAAGAAAGAAATGGATAAAG
This sequence comes from Toxotes chatareus, assembly GCA_016801885.1. NCBI lineage: Eukaryota > Metazoa > Chordata > Actinopteri > Toxotidae > Toxotes > Toxotes chatareus. The sequence continues at coordinate 36,442 of JAFBJY010001497.1, forward strand.
AGTTCATAGTTATTCCCGAGGAGTTAGAAGAAATTGTAGAAGAACTGAATTAACCTTCCACCTGTTTCTGAAATAAATGTTCAAAATGCTGGTGCAGAGAATTACTTTCAACCCTTAGAAAATGCTCTCCAGCATCTTTTGCTTTTGTCGGTGCCAGCAAACCCTCCAAACCCTGAACATTATTTCCAGCCCTTAGAAAATGCTCTTCAAAGCCTCACCTCCCCTAGCTCACCCGTCAGCGATGCCCATGCAGCTTCCCCGGTACCCTCATCATCCTCATCATCAGAGACAGACTCTGTTCCAGAGCATCGAGGGGGAAATTTTAGAATCCCCGCCGATTCCTCCCCTCCATCCACTTCCAGAACGATGACCCGCGACCGATTTAACAATGTGGAAATAAGACTTGCCTTCGCCGTCCCTCCCCCCGAAAATGTACCCGATCTTGCACAATTTTACATAGACGTTATGAGCATCCTCCCGAGATCTGTCTGAGGAGGCAAAATCAAATGCTAGGCGTAAGTGATGTGATCCAGTTAGAGTTCAAAGGAGAAAACGACATCAACACGCCTCCGTGACTGCTGACGGTAAAGCAGGGATGCCATCCTTCCTGCGTTTGAGGGTCTGCTAGAAAGGTTAGTACAATCCAACGCAGATATCGCCTCAGACAATGACCTGGAATTAATCGTCCAGGTGGTGAGAAATCCCAGCGGGGGTGTCAAACGAAAACTTCACAAAACTTTAGACTGTGAAATCATCCAAAAGAAGAAACATCATCTGTATGTAGCATACAATAGTGATGATCGTCTCTGCTTCACCATCTGCCTAGCTTATCTCACAAACCCTGGGGGCACTGTCAATGAGGCTGTCGAACGAGGGAGAGAGTTGCAGCATCTCGCAGGTCTGAGCGAACAAACTTCCGTGACCTTTAGCGATGTTGGAAAATTTGAAAATATTCTCAGACGTAAAATTGTGGTCTTCCACAGGACTACAGATGAGCGTCCCTCTCTCTCATTTTGAGACTGACTTTTCAGATCGAATCCTCTGTTTTTACTTTTATATCAAAATCATTACTACGGCATACTTAATCTGAAAGGTTTTCTGGGTGCTAGACATGTTTGTCAGTATTGTTACAAGACCTTTGAAAACTCTCACACGCACAGCTGCTCGGGCTACTGCCCCATCTGCTGTGACCTCTGTCCGGTTGGAGAGGATCACAGGCGTGTATACTGCCAGGACTGCGGCAGGACATGTTGTACACCTTTGTGCTTTACCAGACACAAAGAGCCTCAGCAGAGGGATGAAAAGCAAATCAGTACTTGCAATATGATTAAAAGATGTGTCACATCTGTGGGGAAAAAGTAGCCCGCAACAGCCTGAGCGCAGAGCAGCACCAATGCTACATCCAGCCTCTCATGCTGGTGACAGAGCACAGTGAGAAATTGATTTTTTTTGATTTTGAAATGTTTGTTGACAAGGAAGGGGTGCACGTCCCTTACTTGGTGTGCACCAAAACGTGGAAGGGTAAAGAGTGGGCCTCTTATGTTTTAGACTGTTTAAGAGACCTCTTCTGCATGACAGAACTGGGTTACAAACCTTCTCACGTCATCATGCACAGCAGTAAAGTTCTCAGTTTCACAGACCCTGATTTCCATTTGAAATTCATTGACTCCTTATGTTTTCTCACCATGTCTCTAAACGCTATGCCCAAAGGTTTTAGCGACCAGAGCAAGGGATACTTCCCTCACAGGTTCAGCTCAAAGGAGCACCTGAGATACGTCAGACCCTACCCTCCTCCCGACAATTATGGTGTAGAATGCATGACAGCGCATCAGTGAACAGAGTTTAACAGTTGGTATGAACAGCTTCTCAGGGCATCTTTCACTTTGAAAAGGAAGCCCTGCACTACTGTAAAAACAATGTCGCTATCCTGTTAGAGGGATGTGCCAGATTCAGGAACCAGTTTCTCAAAGATACTGGGGTGGACCCTTTCAGCAGCGTGACTATCGCCTCTGTCTGCATGAAAGTGTTTCTCACCATTTCCTGCCCCTAAATCCTTAGCCATACCTTCACCTGTCACATTCTGCTCTGCCCTCTCCTGCCCTGCTGCTCAGCCACACCCCTCATCAGCCCAACTGCTTCCACCTGCTGCTGTCACCTGCTGACCATCTCCAATCAAGCCAGTATATATGCAGCTTCACTCCTCTCACTCATTGTCAGATCACCCGATAACTCAAGCGCCCCATCCAGTGGTTAGAGTGGGTAGCACATACAGAAAACAGATTTATCCAGCATGCGTTGAACAGAGGTGAAAACAAATCTTACTTTGTAGATGGTTATGCTGAAATTGATGGTGTAAAGTACGCATGGGAGTTTCTAGGATGCTTTTATCACGGTTGCCCTACCTGCTTTCAACCTCATGAGACATGCCCTTTGACAGGAGCCCCTATGAAGCACTGCATGAAGCTACATGCAAGAAATTACAAAGACTAAAAACCGTTTACGGGCGCCCATACGATTGTCATGAGAGAGCATGATTGGTCAGAGATGAAACGTTCTCATCCTGGGGTGAAAGCATTTCTAACGCTTTCGAGCCCCTGAACCTCTCTCCCCATGTCAAGCTTCTTTACGGAGGCAGGACCTGCAGCGTGAAGTTGAGACACACACGGCTGCCTCTGATGAAACCGCAGGCGGTATGTGGACGTGACGCCTCTGTACCCCTACATTAACTGTAGCTTTCCATACCCACTAGGCCACCCTACCATCATATCCAAAGACTTTGATGACCCATGAAACTACTTTGGGCTCATCAGCGCCATCATCTACCCTCCTCGCGGTCTCTTTTTCCCCGTACTGCCTTACAAAACATCTCAAGGTAAATTGGTGTTCACCCTCTGACGCACATGTGCTGAAACAAACAGACATCCTCTTGCAAACACGATGATGAGGCTAGAGCGTTGACCTGGGTGTGGGTCAGCATTGAATTCAACATAGCTCTGGATCGGGGTTACAGTCGCTGAGATTAACGAGGTGTGGCACTTTGACAGACGTAGCGATTCCATCTTCGTCAACTACATACATATTTTTTCTGAAAGGAAAGCAGGAGGCTTCGGGGTACCCCCCAGAGGTGTGTGATGAGGAAAGCCGGGAAAAGTACATCAGAGACTACCGGCTCCATCAAGGCATTCAATTAGACGCTAGCAAAAATAGAGCTAGGAGACAGGTGTCTAAGCTCTGCCTCAACAGCTTCTGGGGTAAGTTTGCCCAAAGAACCAATATGACAAGAACTGAGATAGTCAGTGAACCGGAGCAGTTTTTCTGCTTCATGTTTTCAGGACAGTACCATGTTAAGTACTTTGCCTTCCTCAGCGATAAAACTGCTATTGTTCAGTGGAAATACCATGAACGATGCGTTGTACCCCTGGCAGATCCAATAATGTTTTCATCGCCACCTTCACCACCGCCTATGCCTGCCCTCAAGTTGTAACGGGTATCTGGAACAATTAGGAGACAGGGTCCTCTGTACCAATACCGACAGTGTGATTTATTTGGTGAAAGAGGAGAGTCCCTTGGAACTGGGTCACTATCTGGGGATTTGACAGATGAGTTAAATTAGATTTTTCCTGTCAATGTTTCTGATGCTGTAAAGTATTGTTGTTTGTGATGCAGAATCTATACTATATTATCAGTGAATAAAGATTGTATTGTGAGTAATGAGTTTCTACTAAAATTTAATTGCTCTAATAGTTTTAGCTATTAATTGAAGATATGTAATTAGATGAAACTGTAAATGCATACAATTAACTTGAAATGTTTGACTAAAACTATGTTTTTCGTTCGAATGACAATTTCTCTTGAACGAATTATCTGGTGATGAACAAGTTTGCAATGGGTATTCAGGTTAGCTCGTTTATAATTAATGTTAACTACTCTTTTTATTAGATGACATACATTGATAAATTGTAATATAATCTTGTATTTTCAAGCACATCTCTTTAACATGATGAAATTCCATTTCTCGATAAATTGACAGACTGTCATCTACTTTCCTTTTAAAATCTGTACAGACTGATACGTTTGAAGCTATCTCTGTTAACAACACATTTGATTCATGGGGTCTGCGAATTTAAAGATTGATATTCATAATTACAAAAAAGATCTTCATATCATTAACAACGATGGCAGATGTGTAGACTATGAACTTGATTAGCAGGTGTGTGACCAGCTCGGCAGAAGAACTGAAGCTGAGTAATCAGCATAGGACTTGATAGACCAAGATTGAAATTAAGAATAGAGCTACCCGAGATGTAAAAATACTTCTGAGACTAAAGAAAACTAGATAAAATTCCCAGAGATTGATAATGAAGCCCTGAAATGAGTAAATTACAGTATAAACAGGATGGAACTAAGAAGCTCAATGGCAAGTAACAGAGGAACATGTAAGGAGACAATGTCTCGAAAGAAGAAAGTTGAGAAAGCTAGGGAAGGGTAATATTGAGAAGAAAATAGGCTAATCAGTGAAGTCTGGACTATTGAGTATAGGAGCCAACAGCTGGGTGAGGCTAGAAATAAAAAAAAAGCTCATAGCAAAAGTAGAAAATACCTAAAAAGAATATAAAAGTAAAAGGATAAAGAAATAAAATAATAATAAAATAAGTGAAAATGAGAATCAAAGATCTAAAGGGTAACAATATTAATAATAAAAAACATAATGAAGAATATAAGCTTAGAATGGAATCAAAGCATAGGATGTAAGAGGTGAAGGGTAAGGAACGTGATGAAACAAAGGGTAACGAGACTTGGAAAGGTGAAGGAAATAAGAGCTGAGCGTATCAAGGAAGTAAGAATACAAATAGAAAAAGAGAAAAGATCATAAAGAAGAGAAAAATTAAGAAATTAGATTAGAAAAATGATAACAAGAAAAAAATAAAATAAGCTTATAGTAAGAAGAAAAGACATCAAGGCACGGTCACCAGACCCAATGCCAAAATGAACAAAGGGCTAAGGACGACAGCAATGAATGAGCCAAGAAAAGTAACTAAGGAAAGCTGAAAAGAAAAAACAGAAGTGTGAATGGAAGCATGGATGTGAAGAGGTAGGACAAAATATTAGAAGAATTAGAAAAGGTGAGATATCTAAGGTTGAAGTCAACTATAGTGTGGACGGTTGAAGATTTGTGGAAAACAGAGCGTCACTGAGGAATTAAATGGCAGGAAATGAATTGTGACGCCTCTGATGGTAACTGTGATTAGATGGCGGCTCAGTTCTGAAGAAAACGATAGCTGCGAGACATGAACATGACCGTATTTAAAAAATTACTAAAAGAAGGACTATCAGTATCCGATAAAGTACTTGACAAGTTCCCTAACTAAGAGTCAGAATAGAGACAATTTATAGATTGATAACTGTAGTGCATTGAAGTGCTAAGCCAATGTATTGAGAACTACTGATAAATTTTCTTCAAGCAATAGACTTTGATAATGTAATTAACTAGTGTGAGTTAAAAAATAGAATGAAAGAGCAAGTGATTGAAAGATTTCCATTTGACGCTGAATGAGTTGAGGAGTAGCAGTGATGAGGCGAAGAGAGAGTGAGTCAGGCGAGAAGGGGAAGTGAATGGAGAGAGGGCATACGTTGTAATGAAGGAAGTCAAGATGTAGCATAAATGTTTAAACATATAAGCAGAAGACTGGAAAATGAGAACTATAGAGTCGCATGGACAAGACTTCTCGTTAAAATTGTATTGAGACATACATATTTAGAGAAAGTCCAGAAGAAAACAGTTTTAGACTAGCAGCATACACTAGTCATAAAGCATGCTCCAGCCTTGTAATCAGATCTGACTATGTCTTGATTACAGAATTATGCAACAGAGGCCGTGCACAGCTGCAAGTGATGTAGTGTAGGCTTAGACTGCAGTGATTATAAGTTCTACCGTATGAGCGTGACTGGTGGCAACCAGAAGCATCAAGATGTCTTTCGAGACAGCGAGAAAAGATGATATCCCTATTGTTAGGACAATGCCTAACGGCATAAGTTAGGTTACCACTGTAACTTAAAGGCTAGCAGCCATCAAATATTACAAAGAACCTATATCTTTTTTGAAAACATTACCTATGATCTATTAAGACATTGTTAATGTGCTAGACTTTAACAATTAGTAGAGAACAGAAATACCCTTATGTGTAGATGTATCAATTGTAGATCTGACAGTGAAGCCTGTTGCTCCATAACTCTAAGTAGATTGACTGTAATAGAACACATGCTGTAACTTCCATACAGACTATCAAAATGATTTATCGTAGATGCTATCTACTCAATAGATACCAATTGTAGGATGCAGCTTTTAAATGTCTCATTATACTGGCTTTACTGTCTCATTCTACTTTGAATTACCATCACTGAATAATTCTGAACTTATACATATATCTTATGCCTAGATGTCAGCTTATCAGATAGTTAATTCCTATTCATCTAGCAATTAAAGCTAAAATGCCTGATGACCTTTTTGAAGAACTGGTCTTTTATTGGTATCAAACCTAAATGTCATGCAACCTGAGCATTTTTGATTGCTAATAGACTAGTTTTAATTCTATACATATAATCAGTTGGCCAGTACACGGGAATGTTATTGATCAGATGTCATTGAATTTCCGGTTAGAACGTCAGCACTTAATGTTCCAAGATGTAGATCAGAGTGTACATGGCTGAAGCATGCTATCTATGAAGCAGACTACATACACTATATGTCCATGCTATCGTTCAAAGTTACTCTTAAATATGATCTCAATGCGACTATATCTAAGGAATAGATTAATGTAATCATTAAGTTCTCAACTTAGTCTGGAGCATGTTACTCATACTACCCTCTATAACCAATGGGCCAGTTGATATCCAATACTTGCATATCTTATATCTTATCATAGATTAACCTGAGATAAGCAATCCTAGTTACACAGCTGGCACTGTACATAGGCGGATAGCCAGTGCTTAGCTCTGAATCACCCTTAAAACAGCTTACTAGCTGAATGATCAATGTTTTCTCTTTTTACTCATTGGCTAAATAGTTAGGTTACCTTCTCAGATGCCTCATCAGATCCTTTTCTCTGGAAAATACAAACTTTCAAAGTTGCAAAATAAAATAATAAAATGAAATTGAGGAGCAAAAAAAGTCATTTTCCGTTCTTCCATGGTCCTTACTCTCTGCAGAATGGCTGAAGGTCCGGATCTGCAGAAAGTTTCAAACAGAGTTTCATATCAAAGGGTCAATATGCAATGTTGTAGACTCTAAGGCATCTCATGACAAAGCATTTGTTGTTTAGGGTGCATCAAAGAAAAATAAAAACAGAGAAAGGTATAAATGTGCAAGTGAGAAAGTAACGGTACATAGGGATCGGACTACACCAGCAAGATGACTCGTAGTAGGAATACGAATTTATCAGCTTGATCCTACGGCTTTTAAGAAATGCAAAAAAAAAGCAAATAAAACATTTTGTTTTTTATTTAGAGGTTACCGTTTGCGCTGAAATACACTCTCCTCCGTGTGAAAGTCTCCTCAGAACAGCTATTCATTTAAACGTCTTATTTTTTAAATTGTTTAACGAGGGTTTCTCTTGTTAAAAGTGACTCCAGAAGAGCTGGAAGGCCTCAATGCAGCCAGACTATGGTAAGAGAGTATCTGAATCAGAAAAAACAGCTGTTGACAACAAAGAGTTGTACGCAGGTCAGTCACTATAAATACTAACAGATTTAGTAGAGCGTGCTGAGCAGTGTTTTGGGAGATCGGATACGTCTGCCGGAGTGTGCGGACGAGACAGCGGGGAGGAGGATTTTGTGCCAACCGTCCGTCCGTCTAAAAAGCATCTGAGACTCTGCCATGTTAAGCGTCAACATCAGCCCGATCTCGGATCGGAACGGACCTCCGAAAATATCCGCCCTGAAGTTCCGGAAAAACAGGACAGTCCTGCTGTAACAGGTAAGTCTTTGGTTTGATTTTTTAAATTTATTTTTCCAAAACCAAAAGAAATGCTGCTTACGGTTCGCCTCCTTGTTTCTACCTCGCTCAAACTTTGAAATGAATACCGGCTAGGAAGTGAGGTTGGGCGAGGGGGCATGCCAGTTAGAATTTCCCGGTAATGTTTAGAGAGCAGCGCCACCCTAGAGGCCGGCGGAGTACTGTGTAACTTAATGAGAATACATTTAAAGAGTAATTCCCACGTATATATTTTTAAAAGTAAATGAATTCAAATAATGATTAAATTATTTTTTCCACAGAATTTCAACCTCCCCCCTCTGAAGGATTTACCTCTTGAAAACATCCCATGTGTGAGTTTAAAATAATATTATTATCTGTGCGTATGTTTACAGAGCCTCAACCTGCCAGTCCAGTCAATCAGCACCCTGAAGTTGATACATCAGACGAACGGCTGAAGATCTGGGAGCCCGTGCAATTTAGAAGAGGATTTCAGTCTCACTGCTCCGCTTCGGATTCTGGCTCCGGTTCTGGTTCCGGTTCCCGCTCCCACCAGTCTCAACATCGGAGGGATCATAGAGCACCTCCCACAGTGGTGAATATCATTATCAGTAACGCAACATTCCACTTCCACTCTTGGTTTAAAAAAAAAAAGAAAGAAAGAAATGGATAAAGAGTTCATAGTTTTTTCTGAAGAGTTAGAAGAAATTGTAGAAGAACTGAATAACCTTCCACCTGTTTCTGAAATAAATGTTCAAAATGCTGGTGCAGAAAATTCTGGTGCAGAGAATTACTTTCAACCCTTAGAAAATGCTCTCAATTCCACCCCTCCATCCACTTCCAGAACGACGACCATGACCGCTTTAACAATGTGGAAAAATAAGACGTACCTTCGCCGTCCCTCCCCCCGAAAATGTACCCGATCTTGCACAATTTTACATAGACGTTATGAGCATCCTCTGAGATCTGTCTGAGGAGGCAAAATCAAATGCTAGGCAAAATGATGTGATCCAGCTAGAGTTGAAAAAAGAAAACATACATCAACACGTCTCCGTGACGGTTGACAAAAGCGGGGATTACATCCTTCCTGCGTTTGAGGGTCTGCTAGAAAGGTTAGTACAATCCAACGCAGATATCACCTCAGACGGTAACCTGGAATTAATCGTCCAGGTGGTGAGAAATCCCAGTGGGGGTGTCAAATGAAAACTTAAGACTGTGAAATCATGTGAAAGAAGAAACATCATCTGTATGTGGCATACAGTAGTGATGGTCTCTGCTTCGCCATCTGCCTAGCTTACCTCACAAACCCCGGGGGCACTGTCAGCGAGGCTGTCGAACGAGGAAGAGAGTTGCAGAATCTCGCAGGTCTGAGCGAACAAACTTCTGTGACCTTTAGCGATGTTGGAAAATTTGAAAATATTCTCAGACGTAAAATTGTGGTCTTTCACTGGACTACAGACGAGCGTCCTCTCTCTCATTTTGAGACTGACTTTTCCAATCGTTCAAATCCTCTGTTTTTGCTTTTATTTCAAAATCATTACTACGGCATACTTAATCTGAAAGGTTTTCTGGGTGCTAGACATGTTTGTCAGTATTGTTACAAGACCTTTGAAAACTCTCACACACAAAGCTGCCGGGCTATTGCCCGCCTGCTGTGACCTCTGTCTGGTTGGAGAGGATCACAGGCGTGTATACTGCCAGGACTGTGGCAGGACTTGTTGTACATCTTTGTGCTTTTCCAGACACAAAGAGCCTCAGCAGAGGGGTGAAAAGCAAATCAGTACTTTCAATATGATTAAGAGATGTAGGGACTGCAAAAATCTGTACACTGTTCCTGTCAGTAAAAGAGCAAAGTCTCACACCTGTCCTCCAGAGCGGACACCAGAGCAAGGGATACTTCCCTCACAGGTTCAGCTCAAAGGAGCGCCTGAGATACGTCGGACCCTACCCTCCTCCCGATGATTATGGTGTAGAACGCATGACAGCGCATCAGCGAACAGAGTTTAACAGGTGGTATGAAACAGCTTCTCAGGGCATCTTTGACTTTGAAAAGGAAGCCCTGCACTACTGTAAAAACAATGTCGCTATCCTGTTAGAGGGATGTGCCAGATTCAGGAACCAGTTTCTCAAAGATACTGGGGTAGACCCTTTCAGCAGCGTGACTATCGCCTCTGCCTGCATGAAAGTGTTTCTCACCAATTTCCTGCCCCCTAAATCCTTCATCCGATAACTACAGGCGTTAGTGTAAAAACTATTCAAACACCTCCATCCAGTGGTTAGAGTGGGTAGCACATACAGAAAACAGATTTATCCAGCATGCATTGAACAGAGGTGAAAAACAAATCGGCCCTTACTTTGTAGATGGTTATGCCGAAATTGATGGTGTAAGTACGGAGTTTCTAGGATGCTTTTATCACAGTTGTCCTACCTGCTTTCAACCTCATTACACATGCCCTTTGACAGGAGCCCCCTATGAAGCGCTGCATGAAGCTACATGCGAGAAATTACAAAGACTAAAAACCGTTTATGGCGTCCGTACGATCGTCATGAGAGAGCATGATTGGTCAGAGATGAAGCGTTCTCATTCTGGGGTGAAAGCATTTCTCAAACACTTTCGAGCCCCCGAACCTCTCTCCCCACGTCAAGCTCTTTACGGAGGAAGGAAGTTGAGACACACGGCTGTCTCTGACGAAACCATGCGGTACGTGGACGTGACGTCTCTGTACCCCTACGTTAACTGTAGCTTTCCGTACCCACTAGGCCACCCTACCATCATATCGAAAGACTTTGATGACCCACGAAACTATTTTGGGCTCATCAGCGCCATCATCTACCCTCCTCGTGGTCTCTTTTTCCCTGTACTGCCTTACAAAACATCTCAAGGTAAATTGGTGTTCACCCTCTGCCGCACATGTGCTGAAACAAACAATCAGACATCCTCTTGCAAACACGATGACGAGGCTAGAGCGTTGACGGGGGTGTGGGTCAGTGTTGAATTCAACAAAACTCTGTTACAGAGTCGCTGAGATTAATGAGGTGTGGCACTTTGACAGACATAGCGATTCCATCTTTGTCGACTACATACATACTTTTCTGAAAGGAAAGCAGGAGGCTTCGGGGTACCCCCCAGAGGCGTGTGATGAGAAAAGCCGAGAAAAGTACATCAGAGACTACCGGCTCCATCAAGGCATTCAATTAGACAGTCATAGTCAGGAAATAAGGCATTGTTATGTTTTGTCTTGTGTTCATGTTGTTTTGTGGGTTTTGCTTTTATTTTGAAGTGTTATCTCCTCTTGTTTTAGGTTGCGTACCCTTCCTCTTGTTTCCCGCTAGTTTTCCCCGCCCTAATTGTTTCCACCTGTTTCCCTTACCTGGTGTCTATATATTGTCTGTGTCTCCCTTTGTTCTGTGCCAGTTTGTCTTGTCCTTTGTCAAGAGAACCAGTGTCCTTATCAAGTACTCGTAGCTCATGTCAGATTTTGTTATTCTTTTGCACTTTGATCGTTCTTGTTTTGATTGTTGTTCTGCCTTTTGTCTTACATGTTTCCTTGTAAGAGTGATTTTCCATTTGTTTTGATCTTTTGTTTTGTACCTTTTCCCTGGTGGGTGATTCTTGTTTTCTTACTTTGTTTATTAAAGACTTTGTTATTTGATCTATTGCCTTGGAGTCGTGCATTTGGGTTCTGATCTAGTTCGCTGGCAAAATAGAATCAAACCCCACCAGGAGACAGGTGTCTAATCTCTGCCTCAACAGCTTCTGGGGTAAGTTTGCCCAAAGAACCAATATGACAAGAACTGAGATAGTCAGTGACCCGGAGCAGTTTTTCCTCTTCATGTTTTCAGGACAGTACCGTGTCAAGTACTTTGCCTTCCTCAGCGACAAAACCGCTATGGTTCAGTGGAAATACCACAAACGATGCGTTGTACCCCCCGGCAGATCCAATAATGTTTTCATTCACTGCCTTCACCACCGCCTACACCCGTCTCAAGTTGTATGGGTATCTGGAGCAATTAGGAGACAGGGTCCTCTATACTGACACCGACAGCATGATTTATTCGGTGAAAGAGGGAGAGTCCCCCTTGGAACTGGGTCATTATCTGGGGGATTTGACAGATGAGCTGGGAGGTGACAGCATTCAAGAATACGCCGCCGATGGTCCCAAAAGTTATGCCTACCAAACTAGAAATAGTAAAAAGGTAGTGATGCGCGCCAAGGGTATCACTCAGACCCGAGAGTGCAGCGAGCGAGTCAACTTCGATACTGTGAAAGAGCTGGTGGAAGGTTATTTGGATGAGTCTAGGAAGAGGAAGGGGGTGATTCATATCCCTCAGCACAACATCGCTAAGGATAAAAAGAGATTGCTGCTGAAAAATTCAGCATTCCAGAAAAAGTTTACTATGTTTAGCGACGGAACAAGTCTGCCTTTTGGATATTGATCATATCACCGTGTCTGTGATGGAGGAAATTAACTTTGACCCTCGACTTACTGCACCTTTTTCATGTCTGGTGGTGGGACCCAGCGGTTGTGGGAAAACCTATTTTGTAAAAAGTGTTTTAGAAAATTTAAAAGATGTTGTAAATATTGTACCTGAAAATGTAATGTGGATTTATACTTCCTTTCAACCTATGTATGCTGAGCTGCAAAAGATGAATAAAAATATTAAATTTGTTGAAGGTCTGCCTGAGTCTTTTGAAGACGACAATCTGTTTCCTCCTGAGCAGAGTCATCTGATTATTCTGGACAATGTTATTTTTCAGGCCTCTAACCATCCAGAAGTGGTTAGAATTTTCACACAGTACAGACATCATAGACGTATGAGCATGATGCTCACTCAAAATGTATTTCATCGAGGCAAATACAGCCGCACCATCAGTCTAAACAGTAATTATATGGTGCTCTTTAAAAATCCTCAGGATAAATTACAGGTGAATGTATTAGCTCATCAGATCTTTCCTTCTTTCCTTCCTTCCTTTTTTCTGGAAAGTTTTGAAGATGCCGTCAAAGACCCTCACAGGTAGTTATTTATTAAACTTATAGTTAGTCACAATTATCTCTATAGACACTGTTACAGTTAAGGATATAGCCCTTAGTAGGGCTGGCTCAGGCAACTGAATCATCCCCTAGTTATGCTGCTATAGGCCTAGGCTGCTGGGGGACATCCCATGATCTACTGCGCACTTCTTCTTCTCTCTCTTTCACTCGTCAGTCCCACTCTCAAATTTATTAGCCTTTATTACATGTCATTAGCTCTGTGTCCTCTCTGTCCCGTAGTCCTGTGTTTGTTTCTCTCTGGTCTCTCTGTCTCTGTACCTTTCTGCAGGTATCTCTGGCTCCGGAGCTGCATGTTCTGTGGTCCTGGCTCCACCCACCTGCTGCTGTTTATTGTTTACAATGATCGATTTCTAACACGTTTAATGTTCCGTTCTGCTACAGATAAATATTGGATTAATATTCTTTGCAGACTGTGATGGAAATAATTACCAGTCATGACAGCTTTTTGCCTCTGTGCTGTTTCCTATTATAACTGTAATCTGCTGAGCACACATTATCCAATAACTGTTCACTAACTGTAATGTAAATGCTGACCCACTAATATTGTCCATTGTCTGTATTATGCTGCATGTCCTTCTCCCCCTCTCCTCCATTCCTAGCTGTCCTGTCTTCCTCCTTTTCCTCCTTTCACCCAGCCCGGCCATCGGCAGGAGGGTCCCCCATCTGAGCCAGGTTCTGCTCAAGGTTTCTTCCTGTTAAAGGGGAGTTTTTCCTTGCCACTGTCGCCTTAAGTGCTTGCTCTGGGGTCAGGCTCTGGGTCTCTGTAAAGCGCTTTGAGACAATTTTGATTGTGGAAGGCGCTATATAAATAAAATTGAATTGAATAAAAAAAAAAAAAAAGACAGGGGAGTTAGCATTTTTAAAAATTAAAACCCAGGACATGACTCAGGAGGCTGGATGTGACAATTTTTGGACGCATCCTGGTGGCACAAGAACAGCATGTCGAAACAATCCCTGCAGACACATTAGCAGAGAAGATAAATGCAGTTTTAATACAGGTGGTGGGCGAAATTGTTGAAGTCTGTCGGTATAATATTTCAGTAGATCCAGTTTTCAAAACTACCAAGATACTGAAGAATAATGAAGAGCAAAGTCAAGGGAGCGAACCGTAGAGTCAAAAAAAAGGTGGTTGCTGCCATTTCTTCCAGAGTTAAAGGCCAGCCAGCAGTGTTCTACCAAGCATGTGAGGCGGGTGTGTTGGATGATAAAGCAATGCAGGGGTTCTCAAGGACAAAGTCAGCAAGGGCACCTTGCTATCTGAGGGCCACACGCCTACAAAATACTTCACCCAACGAATGGTAAAAAGATTTTTTCAGCTAATGATTATCCTTTTTTTTTTTTTTCAGTTAATAATAATCCACCAAGCGCCTGTCATTTAGAGTTGATCTCCAAAGTGTGGGGGGCAGGGGGAACTCTGAATCTCATCTCCAGTCTTTAGATTTTCATTTGGAAATGGGGACAAAGCCGCTGTCTTCTCCCATGAAAGTTGAGATTGAATTTACAAAACAAAGAGTAGCCTTTGTTAAATTCTTCAGCAGTTGATGCTCATTGGTAAAAGATTTGAGACGCCTCCAGTGGCCACAAACATGTTGTAAAAATTCTCCTATTTCTTTTATATTTATTTCATCTCATGTTGTCTTGGGTGGGTGGGGTGTAGGAAGTGACATCAGAGAGGGGAGGCATGAATGTAGGGGGGTGGGGGTGTGTGGGTGATGTCAGAAAAGGGACAGGGATCAAGTGGGAGAGCGCACGTGAAAGTGACATCATAAACAGGACGACGGGCTCAGGCCACGTGGTCAGACCCACATGGTCCAGGTCAGGTTGGGGGGGTGGGGGAGGTTATCAATCATTTTGACAGAAGGGGTGCACTCTTACTTTCTCTTGCTTAGAGATCCTCTTGGTTAATGCACCTGTACACATTTTCATTTCCACTTATCAATTAAATCTCTTGCCACAAGAGATCATCTCTCCTCCATATGTAAGACCTGCTGCTGTCAGTCAGGAGGAATTCAGATATTTTTTGTGCCAAACCTCATTCAACCCTCTGATGTTTTTGTTTTTGAAAGTACAAACATGGTGGAGCAGAAACTGTTTGGAGCTGCTCTATGTTTTCTTCTCTAACATGTCATTTTTTAGGAACAGCCTGCTCCAGGACAGACATGGGCTGATCATTCACCATGTCAAACTCCTTCCATTTCCTTAGTGATTGGTTTAACTGTTCTTCAAGGAAGTTCAGTGACTTGTGAAAATTCTCTTGTATCCAGCCACTGATTTCTACTTCTTTCAATTCCATTTTCTCAAGAGACACTCAGTGTTGTTCTGTCTTCATGGTGGGAGAGTTTATCTGCTCACTCACCAAAAGAAACAGATCCCCCAGATGCAGGTGTATTTATACTCACAATCACCTGAGCCCTTGGCTGCACACAGGTGATCTCCATTTTATCTAATTATGTGACTTTTCAAACCAACTTTGGCTTCACCACTGATGAGATTTAGATGTGCCCAGAGTGTTTTGTGTTTTTACATCAATAATGAATTCGAATCACACTATTTAGATCTGTTTCTAACTTTGTCATTAAAGGGACTTTTTTCTGTTTTGCGAATTGTCAAAAGAAATGAAATGAAATTCTCTTTGATTCAATGTTATGTTGTTGTACAGCACTGAATCAAAGGGAATTTAGCTTCAAGCACGTGGAAAAAACACCTGCACTTTTAAAACAACAGCTACACAATGAGCAAAAAACATTTAACAGAAAAAGAGAAAGGTGCATAATCCACTTTTAGATAAGAAATGATTTTAGTGACACTTCCAAAAGTAGTCCAAAGTCAAGTAGCTCTCTCTCTCTGTTCTGGCCTCTTAAATAAAAGCGATGAAAGCCGATGGCAAAGTATTTCTATGGAAATTCACTAAAAGAAACACATCACACATACTTAGGATTCAGTAGAACCCAGGCTAGAGTTGTTCTGTGACCAAAAAAAATGTGGGTATTTCTGTGTGTGTGTGTGTGTGTGCGTGCGTGTGTGTTTCAGCTAAATTCACGTTATACTGATATCTCATGGACTCCAGTGGAGAAGTTTTAAGAATTAAGACATCTCTTGTTAACACAGATTTGTTATGGCGCTACGAAATCAGATTTCTGGCCATGAACAGGAGCTCAGTAAAACTAGACTTTATGTCTGGTTCAGTGTAACTGCCTGGACAAACTCTCCACTTGTTAAATGAAGTGATTCAGTTACACTGACATTAAACAGCTGTAAAACAGAAGGAAACTTCTCTCTTCACCATGCTTTTTAATTGGAGAGCTGCGTGGGTACAAGGGAATCATGTTAGGAGCCGACAGTCTCTCCCTCCCTTCCTCGTGGTTTCTGGGAGAACCTCCTTAGTGTTTCCTGGTTTGTCCCCTGTTTGTCTGTGTTCTTGTCTATGTATGTATGTAGGCGGCCTGGGTGTGGGATGACTTTGGGTTTCCTGCCAGAGCTCCTGCTCACCTGTCTGCAATCAGCCCTCATCAGCCACAACCTCAGCCTGCAATGTATAACACCACTTCTCTCCATACCATGTTGTCAGTTCACAGGTGTGTTAATACTCCCTGTTAATGATAATGTTTTGATGTGTGCAGGTGGATAAAAGCTCCAGTGTTGGATTGAAATGGAAGCTGAATTCTCCTCCACCTGTATCTGTGACACAGAGTCCTGACCCTCACACATAAATTCTAACTAGTGAAGACAATAGACAGCAGTGTGTCCCACTGCTGTCACTGTAAGCCACCATTTCTGTCAGGAGGACATAAGACATGGATCTTTTCATCCTGTCGTTCTTGCTTTTTCCTTTACCTTCAGTAACAGCTTTCAAATACACTAACATTTGTTTCACATAGTTTAATTTGATGTAATGTTGTAAACAAATGAAAACAAATATTTGATCAGTTTACTTAGAATCTGTTCTATCCCATTATCATTGTGTTCTCTCAGAGGATAATGATGCCATCCATTAGTTTCCCTGATGCAAATCTATTTAACCTGTTATAAATCAAAGGGCAGGTATATTTCTGCTATTTAGTTGGATGAGTTGTTCCAGCTCTTATCACTGAGATGCACAAACCATTTTGGTCATGTCTGCATGTTAGAGAGTCAGAGAGTGTGTCACATGGCCAAAAACAACAACAACAACAAAAATCAGTGTAATGGACAGTGCTGGTGTCAAACAGGTTTAGTAAGAAGATGTAGGATAGTTTGGTTTCTAACGTCTCTTCAGGATGTGAAACAATGAATGAACTTGACTCCACTGAATGAGAAGCTCACTGTTGTTCAGTCCTTGTGTGGTCTGAGGTTTCCTCCTGATCCATGTTCTATCACAGGTGAACCACTCACTAAAGCCTCATCACAGTTCATAATGTCCACCATGAAATGGTCATATTCATGCAGCAGGGAGGATCTCAGGGTCGCCTTGGTGTCAGTCACACGTTATAGTGTGAATGAAGGCTGTGGGATGTTTGATCCCTCTCTGCTGGTGGAGAGATTAATTCTGCTCTTGAATCTTGTTGTCTTGTGAGTTTTAAAGAAAAATCACTCAGAGAAACAAAAATCCCGCGTATGTGTGTAGTTTGATTCCTCCTGTCTGAACAGTAGAAGTTGTCTGACATCTATTCTGAAACAATGTGTTTAGGAAAGCCATGAACACGAAAGACATGATTCATCATAGATCTCTGCCTCCTTAGCAGACAGGCAGTTTAGGTAAGAGCAATGAAATGACTAATTTTAGAGAATCGATCCACCACTGTGAGAACAGTGGTGTTACCTTCTGAGACCGGGGGCCAGCCCTGTGACAAAGTCCAGGGAAATGTCCGACCATGAGGCGAGAGGGAACAGGAAGTGGTTGCAACAGCCCCATCTGTGCTCTGGAGGAGGAGGTCTTGTTGCGGGCACAGATGGTACTGCGCTTCCGCGTACTCACGAACCTCCCGCTCCGTGGGAAGGCCACCAGAACCTCTCTTGAGATGACATGCATGGTCCTTATAACTCCGGAGTGTGAGCCCAATGGATTACCTGTGGATGCATAGCAACAGGCACAAACAGCGATTTTCTGGGCATCCACTAGGTGTCGGACTCTCACCAATGGCTTGCTTCACCTCTGATTCTATTTGCCATAACACCCCCCCCAACCACAGGGTTAAGTGGTAGGATAGTCCTCCGAGGTCTTTGCAAGAGGGCTTGGGGTTGAACAGGCAGGGACAAGGCGTCTGGCTTGGCGTTCCTGGACCCCGCCTGTAAGACAAGGTAAAAATTAAAATGGTTAAAAAACAAGGCCCATCTGGCTTGACGTGAGTTAAGCCTTTTTAGCAGTTCTTGTGATCAGTCCAAACCACAAATGGGTGCTGAGCCCCTCTAGCCAATGTCTCCACTCCTCCAGGGCAGTCTTAACTGCCAACAACTCGCCGGGTTCCCAACATCGTAGTTCTCTCAGCAAGCCGACAACCTTCGGGATAAGAAGGCACAGGGATGCAACTTGTTGTCCTTGGCGGCATAGGGGCAGCTATAGCGCTTAAGTTTCTGATAAACCGTCTGTAGAAGTTAGCAAATCCCAAAAATTGCTGCACCACAGCTATATCAAGAGTGTGGGCCACTTTGATCCACAGCGCTAACTCTTAGCTGGAATCCATTTGTATCATCCAGGGCTGCTTAATGAAACCCAGGAAAGATACAGTGTCTGCATGAAATTCACTCTTTTCAGCCTTGACATAAAGTTTGTTCTCCAGCAGACACTGGAGAAACTGGCAGACATGACGGCCATGGGTTTCACAATCAGAGAGAAGATCAAAATCCATCATCAATGTAGACGAACACAAAATGGCCCAGAAAATCCCTCAAAACGTCATTGAACATGCCTTGAAAGACAGCAGGTGCATTTGTCAACCCAAATGGCATTACTAAATATTCATAATGTCCATGAGGGTATTAAACCCCATCTTCCATTCATCCCCTCCCTGATGCACACACCAGATGGTAGGCATTATACAAGTCCAGCTTGGTAAAATCTTGGCCTGCTGCAACTCTGATCGAAGGCAGATGACATGAGAGGTAGGGGGATAACGTTCTTGATAGTTATATCATTGAGAGTGGTCCATAATCAATGCAAGGTCTAAGGGAACCGTCCTTTTACCCAGAAGGAAAAACCTTGCCCCAGTGGGAGAAGAGGAGGGGATGGATGAGGCCAGCCTTTAAGGATGTCTCTGGAACCTAGGTTGCGCCTCCTGCAAACGGTGATCAGTTCTGATAGCTAGAATTGAGACTAGGGAATCCAGGTCGTCTGGTAAATTAAGAGGAATTAACAAGTCTTGAATCTGATCTGAAGTTCCCTTGAGAAAAGTGTCAACAGAGCAGACGATTCCAACCACTGTCCGTGGCCAGAGTGCGGAAATGGATGGCGTAGTCACCAGATTAAATAACAGTCTTGAATAAACAAAGTAGCAAAACAAGAATCACCCAACAGGGGAAAACGGTACAAACACAAAAGATAAAACCAACGAAAAATCCCTCATGCGAGGAAACAAAAAAAATCACTCATACGAGAAATAAAGAAAAACAAAGGCAAGACCACTGATCAGAACTAGAACGAGCAAAGTACAAAAGAATAACAAAACCTGACTTGAAATACAAGGGCTGGATACAGACGCTGGTTCACTTGACATGGGACAAGACGAACTGGCACAGAACAAAGGGAGACATAGACAATATATAGACAAAAGGTAACGGGGAACAGGTGGAAACAATTAGGGCAACCATCTAGAGTGTCAAACCCAAGCAACCTGAAACAAGAGGAGATAAAATTTCAAAATAAAAGCAAAACTCACAGGACAACATGAACACGAGACAAAACATGACAGAGCATTACTTCGTGCTCAAAGACGCTGGACAATGGAAAAAAGCAGTAAACAACAAATGAAAACGTTGACAGAAGTGACAAGTGGTGGAGAGATGACGTGGTTCAGGGGAATGCCAGAAGAAACAGGTGGGTTTTGAGCTGGGATTTGAAGGTCGTTAGTGAGCCTGAGTTTCTGATTTGCTGAGGGAGAGGGTCTGGTAGAGGAAGTCCGTGAAAGAATGCTATTGCAGTAGTGTGAGTCTGGAGGTTCTGAAAGCATGGATGAAGTATTTCTCTTGTTGATGTGAGAGAGAGAGGACAAGGCAGGCGATGTTGTGTAGGTGGAAGAAGGATGTCCCTGGTGATGTTACTAATGTGGGATTTGAAGGTGAGGGTGGGGTCCATTGTGATGCTGAGGTTTCATACTGAGGGGGAGGGGTGACATTGTGACCGTCCGATGGGAGGAGGAGTCCTGGGCAGAGGGAAGGGAGAGCTTTGGGTCCAATGATGATGAGTTCTGTTTTATTGCTGTTGAGTTTTAGAAAGTTGTTGTCCATCCAAGTTTTTAATGTCAGTTGGGCAGTTCGTGATGGTGGAGAGAATGACTGGGGTGATGGATTTGGAGATGGGGTTGTGTGTCATCAGTGTAGTAATGAAAATGGATAATGTGTCCGAGGAGGTAGCATGTAGAGGATGAAGAGGAGGGCCAAGCTTGCGAGGCTTGGGGCACTCCGTGAAATTGACTCAGGGTGAGTATGGGATTTGACTATTGATGGAGATGTAGTGGTGGCGATCCGAGGAGGTAGGAAGTGAACCAGGGAGTGCTGAACCAGTGATGCCAGAGAGTTTTTCCTTGCCACTGTCGCCTCAAGTGCTTGCTCTGGGTCTCTGTAAAAGCGCTTTGAGACAATTTTGATTGTGGAAGTCACTATATAAATAAAATTGAATTGAATTAGAATTGAATTAGATGATTATGATTATGATTAAGCGGTTGAGTAGGATGGAGTGGCTGATGGTGTCAAAGCAGTGCTGAGGTCAAGGAGGAGGAGGATGCTGAGGGAACCAGAGTCGTGGCCCGAGGAGAGGTCATTGGTAACTGAGAAAAGCAGTTTCAGTGCTGTGGTGGGTGCCGAAACCGGTTGGAATGTTCAAAAGACTGGCAGGAGTGGAAAATGTGCTGGAGTTGTGTGTTAAGGCGGAGGTTGGAGATGGGTCTGAAGTTGTCAGGGTTGTGAGGGTCAGGCCAGGTTTTTTTAGGATGGGAGTGATTGCAGCAAGTTTAAGTGAAGATGGGACAGAACCAGTGGTGAGGAAGTGTTTATGATGCTGGTGATGAGTGGGATGAGAGAGGGGAGACAGGCTTTAATGAGGGATGGGATGGGATCCAGGTGACAGGTGGTGAGTTTAAGTGGTGGAACAAGTTTGGAGGCGTCAAATGGGGATAGAGGGTGAGAAGGATGAGAGGCTGTGACTGGTAGATGGGTTGAGTTCTGGTTCTGCAGAAGAGGTGGGCGGAGGCAAGCTGAGCTGTCTGTGTGAGTCAATTTTGAGGTGAAAGAAGGACAGGAAGTTGTTGCATTTGTCTCTAGTTAAGGTGTGCGGTGATATTGTCTTTTGGTTTTTGTTAAGCTTGCTGATAGTGGAAAACAGGGTGCGAGGGTTAGAGGAGTTGGAGTGGATGATGTCAGAGTAAAAATTTGGAGGCGGGCATTGTTGGAGTGCAGCTTTGTATATGGTGGCGTGGTCTTTGAGCGCTTGGGCATGAACAGAGGAGTCAGTTTTCTTACAGAGGCGTTCTGGTTGTCTTTGTTTCCTTTTGAGGTTATGTAGTTCTCTGGGGTGTACC